>JAQGAP010000944.1:0-24592 GCA_034697805.1 Orchesella bifasciata | reverse complement strand
GCTCCAGAAAATCTACCATGAAAATCGCTATAAAAAATCCTATGTAGTCCGGCTATGAGCTAACCCAGTTGACTGTGCGTTCTCTTGTCCTTGTTCTCATTTACACAAATTCATCCTCAAATTCACTTGTTCTCAATACAATAATAATTAATATTGAATTGTTTATCTACGAAAAATACGCACCACTTGGCAGCTAAAAAGGCATATTTGAGAGGAAACGTAAGGCATTAAAATGTAAATTTTACTGCTGCGCAAATTTGTTTTTTCGCACTGTTTTTGAAGTTTATAATTCAAACTTTTATAGGAAAAAATTATGTTCGCAAAACTAAAACTTTAAGTTCAGTGAGGTATCAATCTCACTCTGCCAGGCCAATCATTGTAATCGTGAAATCCCTGTTTGAATATTGTATCGCTCAATGTTCAAACCGCAAGTGTCATGTTAAAATTCATGTTATTGTAAAAGGAATTTACTGCTGATTGAAATTGCTTACTTAGCTCACATCATGCAAATTTCTCGCTTGTTTTACTTTTCTGCTCTATTCCACCACAACGTGTGGCATCGGCATTCAAGGGGAAATATGATAAAAATGCAAACAAGGTTGTGTTTAACTTCAACGCTTATCAGAAACAGGATTTCAAGTGCAACATTAATGCAAATTGATATGGGTTAAAACCTTTGTTTCCCAAGTGAATGACATAATCTTCACCGTCATGAATTTTGGTAAGGACTCCAATATTCAGTAAATGGGTTAAGTGAAATCCATCGCAACTCTGGATTGTAACCACCTTTCATAATTTGCATTATTGTAGGTTATACACAGCTCGATGAACTCCAGTGTAACTGGAAACTTTCTAATAAGCAGTAATCCTGACAAGCTGGCACATTCAGAAGGATGAAACGTCGCACAAAGTTTATACGCAACTTTAGCTGAATTTACTTTTGGTCGCTTTTGAGCATTTCATGGTGGTTGAAACCTTGTTGGAAGGAAAATAGATGAGTTATGAACAAAATAAACCCCACGGTTTGCATTTATACGTTGTTCTACGACGGATAATTTCCACAGAAAGATGAAAAAGGTTGATACAGTTGCATGCAGCTTCTTTTGCTTTACCAGGCCATTGTGATTGCATTCTCTTTTTTGTGGAACCTTGAACTTGAAACGGAAGTAAATGAATTTGTATTGAATGTATGCTACGTATGCCAAACAAATAAATATTTAGGGTCGTGATGAAAGCTGAGTTCAAATCTCAGCCTAATTCTAATAAGCCGAAAATGCTCATTTTCAGTCATTTTTTGGGATCTTCTGGATTTTTTTATTTTTTTCGCAAATAGTCTGATGCAAGCGTGAACTTCTAGTAAGCGTACAGATAAAGTTTAAAATAAAACGTCAGGGTTTGAAGAAACTCTTTAAATAACAATAAAAAACTAAACTTCAAATATAAACATTAATTTTTGAAAACTAAACTGTTTCTCATTTATTCTACCAGTCTAAAAAAAATTACAGAATATTTTTACATGCATTATTCTAAATATGCACCATCAACCTTTGACGTTGTTCTGAAATTTTGAACAAAAGCTAATAATTAAAATGATCACTCATTTAGCACCTTGAGTCTTGTGTCTTTGTGTCTTAAATATTTTGATTTACCAGGCAATATCCGAAATTAGGCTGAGTCGTACAGTTCCCAGGACGGAAACCACGGGTTTCGCAGCAATTATCGAATAAATCCATGCGTTCTGGTTCGTAACAAAACGCAACACAATCTTGCAAATAAACGGGAACCCCATCCTTTTCAGATACTGTATATTATATGAGAAACTTATTTTAAAAGAATGATTCAATTATTCACTAATAAAAGCTTTTACGCGAAACTGATTTACCTGGTACACATAAGACGGCCATCACAATGAATGCCACTGAAATCAGCAGTACAAGTTGAAAGTGTACGCGGTTCATTCTGGGTTATAGAAAGTTTTTACGAAAAAACTGATTTTCAGGAGGAATCAAGTTAGCGGATGTTGATATATCGTTTTGGAGTGACAAGAAAATGAGCAAAGCACTTCGCTTTTATATCATCCATAACCCAGAAAATATCCGAGTATGGCATATTATGGTTCCTTTGGATATGGATATGTAGCCCTGCTGAACCTGAGCAAAGAAATACAATTTTTAAGCTACGCAGAAACAAAAGTACTTTAACATTTGTGTTTACAGAGATCCGTGTGGGTCTGCGATCAGGTTGTACTTCCTTTAGAAAGGGTCAGAACTGGGACATGCCTTTGGGATCGCAAGGGTTGTTTTTGTAACCTTCAACTTGAAAAAGGAAGTAATAAAGGAAGAAAGGCTGAAGAAGGAATTTTTCATTACAAAATGCAATGGTGTTGCCACTTCAGCAGTCTATCCTTGAGTTTCGTGTTGTAGCTGTTTGATTTTATTCGTTAATGTTAGGATCTGAAGGTAAGAAGCTAATACTTCATTACAGGTTTTAGTATCATTGTTCCAATTTTAATAAATCAAGATGCAATTATTAAAACGGATGATGAATTTTTGTACCATGACTAATTTATTTCGACAAATGGCCAACAGATTTGATACAATTTTGCCGTGTTTGAAATCAAGGGGTGTGTTTGTGTATGGCATGAGGTTGTCATTGCTGATATTTTTGTTGTAATTTCTAAGTCGGCTTTTAAAAGCAAACTGTTGCCAGTTTTCCAATTCATCATATCCAGTATGTCATTTTCCATCACCATCTTTGGGAAGTACTATTAACAGTTTCCCAATCCCAATTATGAAAGCATTGATATGATTCTTTCGATTTCAATTGTTGTTAATTCTCCAAACCATCCCTGAGACCATTATCGCACACTAGGGCAATTTCCAGGCAGACACTATATTTCATTAATAACTTATCCGTTCAATGTCATATTTTTTTCAATCAATCAATTGTAATTTTCAATAATTACATCACCATTATGTGTCTATGCATTACACAAATCTTTTAAACATTTTGCAGTTAATTTTAAATACATTTATACAGTAATATATCTTGTATCAGAACCAGTTGTCCAGTCGGGAATATATTAAGTCTTTGTCGTTCATTTCATCTTTGCACTTTTCCTCACATTCCTCTGCGTTTTTAAAGGCATATCCAGGTTTTATGCACCGCACATCGTCCTTATCGCAAATTCCATTTTGAAAAACAAATTTTCCTTTCTGGCCCTTCCCACAGACACCTTTGGAGTACGGTTCACCATCACATGGAGCTACAACAATGTAAAAAAAAGCTCGAAACCTCATCAAATGGACAAACTTTCTTTTTAATGTAAAAGTTACCAGCTGCGGAAGCAAATGCGATGATTCCAATCACCATCAAAAGCAAGTGGATGTATTTTGGTAGCATTGTGATTTCCCAATCAACCGAAAATACGACACCCAGTGGTAAAACGACTCGATGGGCTAAATTTTAGCATAGGTTGAATTGAAGGTGTCAAAATTTGGAAAATGGAATTTGCAAGACAAAGCAAAGTGATATGATGGTTTAATGTTAATCTTTGACATAAACTTAAGGTCATTGTTTCATCAATATTGCAAGTTGCAATTAATACAAAAAGTTGTAGGTAATTATGGCAATTATGATCATCTGTCATTATAGCACGAAGATTACAATTAACATTACCAGATTTCTATGGTTCATGAGAAGCATATTGGCAGTTATGATATAAGATTTTAATGCTGCATTTATACTTTAAACGGCATGGAAATGTTACCCAATGATTTTAACGGATGAGTTGTACTGAGGTTCTGATGTTTTAGGTTTATTACGAAGAATTGTCCAGTTTTCTCCTTCGAAACCGTGTTTTTTTAAATATTTTGTTGGCATCAAGCCGAGAATTTTTTTTGTCCTAGCTGGTTTCGCAATGCCCCATGTATTGTATGATAGTTTTTTAGTAGGACAAATGTCCCAACAAAAAACATTCGTGTTCTTACTTGTCAGGATCATTGTGTAACAAAGTTGTTTAAAAATTAACTTCACTCCCTGTTATGTGAACGTTATTTCCAGAATTTTGCAGGAAACTGCGATACTCCAAGCACATGCTTATTTTTAATTCACGGAACTCCTCATTAACATTAATTTAAAGTTTACCTCATTTAAGTCATAAACTGCAGCAAGACCCTGAAGGATGTTCAAAGGGAATTGCGTTGAGGACCGACTCCTTCGTTAAATTCACGTTAACGCTGACACAGATGAACATGAACTCAACATGTTGTATTACAGTTTGTCCTTGAATAGTTCACAACGATAATGCCTGGAAAATTTGTAGCAAGGACATTATGAATGTAATTTTACTACTAATGAGATTCCAGAACTTTTATGAGTTTTGCGTCCCATCGTGGCCTAAAAATCACACCAAACATGTTCAGGAAAATGCTGACCTTCTTATTTTAAATGAATTTGCTCCTTTTAGTGAGTAACGTTTTAGTAAGGCGAATCTGTAAAATGTCAACTATGAGTTTACTGGCTTTAAAAATCAGGTACAACTTATGAGTTTTGATATATATTCACATGTTAAACTTTTTTACGGAAAAGATGAGTTGTGGTTGACAATCATTATAATATTAGTGTTGGGTTTCACTGCTACTTTTGGATGAATGTGAACGATGACTATAATTATAATAGAAATTATTATTACGATTTTATTTGATTGTTTTGTAGTTGTTAAAAGTTTTTCAATTTAACCTAGAAATCATGCATATAAAATAGTTAAGTGACTTGCACCACGATAATTACCTTATCACTGGTAAACGTTTAATAGATTTCACATTTACACATGGATGGAGGTTACTAGCATGTGTGTACTTACTTTTAATTAGGAAATGTATTGCTTATTAAGGTAATCATGTAAGTTCATAGGTGCAATTTTTATTGAGGCTCATTTTGTATATTCATTGTCGGTGATGATGCTGCTGATAACCGTTTTATATGTGTAACTACAGGCTATGTAAAAATTGATTTCATATCTCAGTCACCAGCAACTGCTGTAACTTCGGTACGTTCATACACATTCAGGCATGTAATCAGAAAAGAAACGTGGAAAAATGAACAGCGCTTCTTACATGGTATGAAAAGAAAAATGTCTATATTTCAACAATAAGATATAAAAGTACACAAAAGTTACGTTTATTCGGCATGCCGGAGTGGCGATCTGTTTCTTCCTAATGATGATTTTTGGTAGCTTTTTAATATTCCTGCGTACAAAAACAAGTGTTTTGAATATTAGATAGGGCAGTTGGCTGCCCATTAAGAAGTTACGTGTTCTCTTTTTCTTCCTCAAGACACATGAATGGAAACCGGTTGTTCTAAGTCAACTTCAAGGTTTACAGGTACTCAATTGGACATTATGCGCAGCTGCTTTTTACGGTCAGCTACGTTGTTGCTTGAATATACCTTTTTATGTGCAATGAATATTACATTTGTACAATGTAGCTTGCATACCTGAATACATGAAACTCCCATCTATATTCAATGGGTATGGTGCATTTTGCATTGAAACATTCATTACGAGCAGAGTTGGCAGACTGTTAACATCATTCTATTTTTAACAAATCCGTGTCCAATTGGGAAAATAATAATTTGTGCCTGAAACAAATACACTTCGAATTCATTAAAAAAGTAACTCGGCAAAGGTAAGCTGTTCCATCGATTTTGTGTCTATCAACGAATCATTCAAAAGGGTTTAATTTTAATTCAAAGTGCTTTGATTTCAGATTACTTGGATCCCTCCAAACTAACAAAAACTGCCAGATTAAAAACGCATTTTAAAAGTCAACATGAGTGACAAATCAAAGAGAAAATCCCTCATATGTGGGGTTTGCAATCGTAACTTCAGTAAAAAGTATGACTTAATGGTCCATATCCGAAGTCACACTGGCGAAAAGCCGTACACTTGCACCACCTGTTCCAGAAGTTTTGCCACTAAGACATTGTTAACTAGACATTTTTTCACACACACAGGCGAAAAGAAATTTAATTGCCCAAGTTGTCCAATGAAATTTTATCGAAATGACACATTGAAAGAGCACGTGCGTTTGCATACTGGAGAAAAACCATTCAAGTGTGAAATTTGCGGTCATTCAAGCAGACAGATGTCTGCTCTGAAGTTACACATACGGGCACACACCGGTGAGAAGTCGCATAGATGTAATGTTTGCTCCAAGAAATATGCAACCTCCAACACCCTTATTGAACACATGACAAGTCACACGGGTGAGAAGCCATTTAGATGCGACGTTTGTGGACAGTGTTTTGGAAGACGGAACACGCTCTTGAATCATAAGCTAGTTCACAACAGAGGTAAAAAAGCATACAAATGTGACACCTGTTCCAAGATGTATACTCACCCAGTCAGTCTAAGGAAACATAAGAAATTTCACGCAAGTGGAAAACAACATAAATGCAACATTTGCGGGAAGTGCTATTTCGAAAAATGTCATTTGGAAGGTCACATGCGAGTGCATACTGGTGAAAAACCTTATTTTTGTGAAATATGTGGGAAGAGATATCCGTTGAAGCGAGAACTTCATAGTCACATCAGGAAGCACTTGGGAGAGAAAGCATTCAAATGTGTTAAGTGCAATAAATCATTCTTTTCATACACTGGACTCAGCTACCACATTATTTCCAAACATCAAGCTAAAACTCATGAGTGTGTTTTCTGTGAAAAAATGTTTTCGCACTTGTTTCAACTCCAAGCTCATATTCACCATCATATTCAGGAAAGATACTACTCGTGCAGTGTTTGTGACCGGGATTTTATAACATTAGCAGCCAAAAAGGTTCACGAAGCTATTCATTAAGAAATGAAACCTCATGACTATTATTTGTGAAAAGACATTTGCACGGAAAAGCCATCTTTTCGAACACATTAGCACTCTCACGAGAGAATGGGTCTTTTGATGCAATATGCGCAGAGAAAATGTGGTTTCTACTGCTTCAATTCTATGTCATCAAAAAGTGGTCAAAACTTTTTACCACACTTCAAAATCTGCATCAACAACAAACAAATATTTGAAACAGAAGTAACAAGACATATTATTACTACAGAAAAATCCAGGAATTTTTACACTCCAAAATGATATTCGGCCATTGTTTAAAAAAAATTCGTTGTAAACAGTTATAATTTTTCTATTCAATCTAAAATGTGAAAATGTGATTCAATTCAATACAGAATAGGACTCAAATCAATAATTGATAGAAATTATATTTCAGTTGGCAAAAATGATAAGCGATTTGTAATAAAATAATTTGTAAAATAATTTGTAATATTTGTGGTAACCTAATATTATTATGAACTGGAGTTAAGTGGATTACTTGTGCGGTCAACTGCATTTTCTGACATCATATACTTGTGAAATTGTTCCTAGAAGTATGATCTATGATATCGGATTTGTATGTACACTTATTGTAAAATTATAATACATGTTTATACAGAGAAAAACTTGTAAGTATATTTTTTCTCCTTTTTAGAATCATTTTCATTGTAATTTTAATTCCTTTGCAAATTCAAATGTTTCATTCGTTTGATTGTCGAGAAAAAATCATTTGAAAGCAAAAGTAACTTAAAGTTTTTTTACTGCATTCGATTTTTAAATCAGTAAAATTTCTATCAATGCATTGAAATTATTGAGCCCTTTCCGTTACTTTTTACGAATAAAATTTAATAAACAATTTTTCCTCTATCACAAATAAAAACAAAGATCCATTGTAAATACAATCTTTTGACATTGTGTTATACTCAAATCATTTTCAATTCTAGTTTTTTGCATGCAATATGCGTAAAACAAGGCACTTACCTTCCATCTGACATGTGCCATGTGTGATTTATGTTATACATGCACCAAGTATAGTATGCTTCCTTGGTGTTGAGTGTTTGCAAGCAAGTCTTCAGATTATTGCAGGAACCCTTAGAGCAATACTCGTAAGCATACGTTTAACCATCTCTGCAAGAGTGGAAACAGAAACTGGAAGCTGATTCTGTATAAAAATCCCTTCAGTGTCAGTGATGTTTGATGGGAATTTCTCTGGTATTTATGTGCAAGGCTTCATCCACAAAAGAATTTATAGCGCACTTAAAAATATTCGCCCTGTTAGTTTGCAATGTCAAATTAAATTTCTTTCACAGGTGCATCCTTAAAACAAAATGTGGCAAGTTGGGAGATGTAAAGTTTGATGACCAGATTTCATTCTTGAATTTTTCTTTCTTTTATTTGGCCACTCAGACTTGTTGATTGTTATTGCAAGAATATGAAGCTATGAAACGAGATTTGATTAAAATATTAATCTTGAAAATTTGATTAAAGATGAATTGAGCTTTCCAGCTTGTAACTCTGCTCATTCTCATCAATTACATTGAATTGAAACCATATTTCGGGCATGTCAAGGTGTAGCAAATTACAGGACCTATCCAAGCGTAGCCTGGCTATATTTGATATTTAAAATTAAGTGAATACATTGTTTTAAAACTCTCGCGGAATATCATCAAACATGACAGACATATGAAGCCAGAGGAGGTTCTTCACATCCAGGAATAAATTGGATCATAATCCGAAGTTGCTCAAAATTTTATAATTCTTTTACGCAAACTTGTTTCAAGGTTAGCATAGTATAACTAGCCACATTTTGGTGTAATCTGCCAATTTATTTTATGTGTCTGTCTTTTTAATTGAGTCGTACAGGCTATAATTAATAGCTAATTGAATTATACTGTTTTACATTTTTTATTTTGGATGACGTAATTCAATGCCTTTGTCCTTCAGTTTGTAATGCATAAAGTAACTACATTTAACTCTGCATTATCTGCATCGGTCGTATAATACCCAATAAATCCAATCAGTTTTAATGAGCTTATAATTAATTTAATAGTCTATCCATTAAAATAACTCGCTTAGCCCATACTATGAAAACCCGATGAAATATTGAGGTAATCATTAGTTTCCTGTCACCACCGCCATCCTCCACATGAGCTCTCTACTTTGGAAGAAACAGAATCATCTATCTGCAACTCTATCTGCGGTCATGAAATTCTTCGGATTTAGCGCTACCATTCTGGTGTTAACCTGTCTAGTTGCTGCTTATGACGTAAGATTTTACATTCCAAAATTGATATTAAATTGTGATCAGGACCGCAATCTAAAATTTGAATACTTATATTCATTAATAATTATAGCCTCCACCGCAATTACATTTTTCGTTGATTACCCACTCTTGCTCATTTATCATAATAAATGACAAAACAGTGTAGTTTTGTTGTGGTACTCGTAATAGCGATGGTATATTTACTTTAGTTAATAGAAGCATTGTTTAAAATACCCTATTATTAATTTTTTGTTTTTTTTTTCAGGCCGAAATCGAAGATTCTGTTAACACCTTTAGGAACTTGCCCAAGAGGCCAAGCCCCTATGAGTTTGTGGAAATCCACGGACTTTACATGCAAGCGACTGTCGGTGACGTCATCACCGGTAAGGCACTAGTTTACGCTGAAGTAATTACATGAATGAATGAAGTCTTTAGTAAGAAACATATTAGCACTGTCTGATAATCCACACGTGTTGAGAGCTCGCTTACTGTATTAATTCCCCTTTCCCTCGTCGGATTCTTTCAAATCATTGTCTATCACATGGAATAATTATGAACAATTATTTTCTTATAATTGGAAGCAGCTGGTCCGATCCGTTTTGGCAGCTGATTAGCTTATAAGTTCCATTGTGCTTTTATAAATATTTTATGGTATGGCTTAATATTGATATGGACACGGGAGCCGTAGCTCACCGTCTTGCCTATTTTTTTAATTCGAGAGGCTTTATGATCATTAAATATTAAGGAAGGGTTACAATTAAAGCTACGCAATTTTATGAATCGTAATCCAGAAAAGTGGCGTGCTTCTAATTATGTTATTATTATTATCCTTTATTATGTAGCTCGACCAGGAATGATGGACATAACGGGCAGAGCTAAGTGGGACGCTTGGAATCGCCTGAAGGGAACTTCAAAGGAAGAGGCTAAGACGAGACACATCGCTCTTGTTCAGCAGCTGGCTAAAAAGTACGGGAATTAGATGAAGTAATAAGTATTACTTACAGTGACGATATGGCCCTTTACTATTTGATTTACTGATAATTTTATATTGTGATTTTTGATTAATCAGAACAAACAAAATCAAGCTTTAATCTTAATTTCGGTTACGGACTGTGTGAGTATGTTTGCAGAAGTTTCAAATAAAAAATGAAGTTTCTAAGGGTGTTGTAAATTTTGGGATGAGATGATGTGATGAAATGATCAGCTACGCAAAAAAATGTTGAGATGATGAAGTAAAATACGCACAAATTCGTATTCAATAAAATGGCTATGAATAGGCACACAAGATGTTAGTTAGCTAATAAAAATTACCAATTCCGCTTTAATTTAGAAAAACATAAAACCGGAAATTTAGTCTTGTAAAATTGGCATGGATTTAACGCTGCGATTGTTTAACCAAAAACTACCGACAAATTCAATAGAAACTATAAGCACCGAAAACCGCGATTTCTGGAAGAAAGGCATCCGACATTTAAAAGAATCCTACTCAATTCATTCGAAAGTTGCAATTTAAAAAAAAATCATTGAAAATGTATTATATGATAGAATTTATATCTACATATACATATACATAGATAAATGACGAGTCTACCGAAAGTGAAAGTCGCAAGTAAAGAAAATTCTGAAAATCTATCATATCCATGAAATAGAGCGAATGACATGCTGTAATCTGAAGAATAGAATTATAGTTCAAGGTTAAGTCAATTTTTCACGCAAAACTCAGAAACGTCTGCGGGCGTCTTTCCTCCGATCACACTTACGCAGGTTGGGAAATCCATGACAGAGAACGTCGTGCTAATTATTTCCCTAAAACTCATTCCACGTGAACTTGGCTGGGAAATGGAGTTGATCCCATCGCCGATTTACCTTCAGGTCTGTTATGGATGGAAGCAAGCAGATCTTTCTAGCTGTATAGAAAAAGCTCACAAAAGAATGGATTCATAGCCGCGAACACAATGGAAACGTGAGTTCCTAATCTTCAAGTGGCAAATGGGCGAGCATTGGTCCACATTTTTTCCTACGCGATAATAAGTATAACTTTGGAAACTTCACTTGTTAGTGCAGTAGAATATGGTTGTGATTGGTTTTATTGCAGTACAGTTATCAATAACAAATAGGTGGCTTTTACTTTTGTAACAGATTTTTAACAATGCATTAAAAATAGTTTATGCCTTTTTTATTCGGTCATATCTTCCGTTTAAAGATTCCGTCTTTTCCGTTGATGTTTCTATTAATTAAGTCGAGTCAGTTAAACTTTTCTAAAAATCCAATATAGTTATGACTCTGTACCAGGAAGTGATTTTTTGCTCATGGTCACAAACGGCTCGTTTGGTCCACCTTTAAAATTTTCTTTGAGAGTTACAAACATGTTGAGAACAGGATCGTAGGAATCCACGTAAGCATCCAAATTGCATTTTCCAATGGTATTAATATAATATTCTGGGGATTCCATCTCAACCAAATCATTAAACGTTTGAGGTCTTTTCAAAGTTGCATTGATTTTTTCTAAAATACTTCCCCTGTTGCCATTAAACATAAACCGGGATATACCAGACACGTACGAACGCTGTATTAGTTTACTTACTCTCTTTGATCTGTCAGTATCCGATGTATTTCTTGTTTTCATACGTTCTAGGACAGTTGGTATTAAAATTCTTGCAAAATGTGACCTTTGGTTTCCGGAATAAAAAATAAAGCGTTCAGGAGAACTAACTAATTTCTCAAAGGTATCCAATTTACTATTGACAATTGGACTCGTGAGTCTCGTGATGTTATTGCCTTTATAAGATGTCGATATAATGATTCCCATTAGCATCCAAACTGCCCCAACTACCCTTACATTCCGCAGATTTACAAATCTAGTGCCCTGCTCAAGCAGCACCAGGCATGTTAAGTGGATATTAATGGATGTGGATTGGATCCATTATTATCCGGATTTTAACCCTAGGGTAAAATCCACCCTAGTTTTGGTAGCTTTTAATGGATATTTGGATAATAATAATGAAAGTGGATTTTAATGGCTAAATACATAAAAACATCCATAATATAGTTACGTACATTACGCACTGCACTATACAGATCCAATATCCAATGCAGCTGTTATCTGTTCTTGGATTGTCAATGTGTAGGCAATAAATGTTATTGTCTGCTGTGATTGATTTGTTAATTGTAGAGTAGATCTCTAATCCCTTGTTGATTAATACTCGCACGCGTATCCTCGTTGTGAGTGAATAAAGAGGTATACAGTCGTGCGGAGATGATTTCACTGCTGATATCATTCACTGACTAACTTTCTTCAGTATCGAACAGTCTAACTTTGATTATTGGACATAAAACTCGAGATTTTGAAACTAATTGAGTTTTTAAGTCAGCTTCGGTTAAATAACTTCTTTAAAATGACAATTCAAATTGTCTGTCTGTCAAAAAAGTTTAATGAAAGGAATGCAACATATCTCAAATATGTATGCTTATGGATATTGGATAAGGATATCCGTATCGCATGTCATTATGCAGAAGTCATTGTCATGATGTTATGTATATTAGCCTTATTATCCATTTTAGCATGTGTATTTAGTACATAAAAGGTATATTATCCATATTATCCAATTTAGCCATTTTTAGCTATTTCTCCATTATTTTCATTATCCATGGCTAATATTTCATTATCATGGATTTTTTACATCATTGAGCAGCACGTTCACAACAACTAAAAGTTGTTGTTTTCTTTTCCTCAAGTCTACAGCTATGCGATTGAAGTAAAAACTCGAAATAGAAATTGCAAGGATCAGTAGAAACCAGATGGTCTCGTCAAATGCTGATATGTAACCCCAAAAGGATATGCCCCCAAGCTTAACCAAATTTGCACATGTAACAAAATGATATCCTTTAGCTTCAAACGACATCTAAGTTGGAAATGTGCGGCATCCTAAAGTCGCGTATATTCTCCGTTATGGTGCAGTTCGGAAATAATATACGAAGGAATATGTGCTCCAATCTGTATTCACTATTCCACTCTGTCAAAAAAATACTATTGCCCATTTTACCTTCTTTCACAGAAGCCACTGTCCGACTTGGACTTTGAAGAAAGTTTGCAGAAAAAAATGTTATAACTGAATATTTAAATTGAAGAAGTTCAAGTGACCTAAATCTGGTTACATAGGACAGCTTAACGTGCTGGTATTTTTGTTGCATAAGCTCCTCCATAGCTTCATGTATACAATCGTTAGGTCTTTCCTCACAAGCAATTTGTAGTTCTCGGTGAAAGTCACCCAAATCGGGTATCTGAGTGTGGTAAATGTTGACAACATCATAGTCATATTTATCGACGAGAGTAATTTCGATGAACAAAACCGTATTGAGTGACGAATGTCATTCCTTCCTTCGTCAAAAATGATGTCATTAGTCATTAACCTAAATTATGATTTGTCATCTTATTGGAATGCGACGATCGGCACGTCGCATCCAAACTCAATCTTATGCACCTACGTTTAGCTCACACATCATGATGATGATTGACAAGCAGAGAGAGTTCAGCTAGCAAACCAAGATCATCTAAATTATCCTCTCTCCCGATTCGGCCTTTACTCACAATAAAAGTATATCAATTGGCAACCTAAACTATCGTGTTATATTCCCATCAATTATTCCATCATCATACATGAATAACTATTATTCATCACTATTGATAACAACAGCAAAGTGAGATTTGACTGTCTTCCCTTTGAAGCAAAAGCCAAAGGATTCCTTCCGATTGGAATTTGGAGCTGCGGGTAGGCTCCAATCATAATGAACAAACGACCAGATCTACTAAGAGCGACCTCCTTCTTTCTTATTACTTTCAGCCTGTAGTCGATGTATGAATGAAAGTACGTAGGAGGTACTAATCGACGGTATCCTACTTTTAGGTTTTGGTTTGGAAGGTTTCCCCATGTAGCGCATTGGACAGGAGCAATGTAAATTTGAATGTCGCAGTTGAGGGTAGGTGCAGAAGCGTTAAAAAGGAACCCTTGGTTTGGTTCCAAAACATACTCTACACTTCCGCCATTACAATGCCAACCTTTAAATGTACTTGAGTTATCGTTTCTTTCTCTGTAATAATATACTGAGTGAATGATAGGCACATTGGATTTCAATTGGTAGTTTTGAAGAGCTGCGTCCTACGTATGGAAAAATTTAATACATACTTAAAAGTGAATAACAATGCAGTTAAGAGGTATAGGAAAAAGATAATGTTGTCGTTGTCAATTTTATCTTTGAATTGATAGCGTGGGCAGTAACAATGTGAACAGAACAGTGTTTCAATATATTCAAAAATTTGTTTAAATTTACTACTGGGAGTGTTCCAGTCTTCGGTGATGTACTTGTAGTTATTTGCTGGGCTATTACTAGTAGTAACACTGAACAGAATCTAATCGGTGTAGCAGCGAACATCATTATGAATCAGTAGATAGAAACTTGTTCGACGGACGGATAAATTCGAAATTGTTTACGAATCTTTTCTTTGAAAAAGTTCTTCTTCTAAATGGCTAAATATGCAGTATTTTTACTACAGCTGCTGTAAAGTGGCAAGTCGTTTTTTGGATTTTCAGTTTCTTCAGTTTTTTTTGTTTTTGCGGTTAGTTTAATAAAAAATCAATAATAAGATATATACGGATGGGTATTTCTCATCGGCAAAAGTAGATTGTTAGACACTACCTCACTTAATCCTTATTTTAGTTCAGAAAAGTGAAAATTGTAATTGTATTATATGCGTTGGTTTGGGACAGATCAGGAACAATTACGATAGTTATATTTTACAAAACTATATTATGCGATGCGGAAAACTCATGCGATCGATTTTAATTTAGCAGTAATTTCTTATCTTTGAGCAGCAAAGCGTGAAAAGTTTCCACGGAACCGTTTAGTGCTTTGTATCGTATTGAAACATGGGATTCTGCAAGTCACTGTAAAACTGAATGTAAAGTGTGAATTCTGGTAGAACAAACTCTTCCATTGGTAGTTTCTTTTCGATAGCTAGCACAAGTCTTGTTATCGAAAAGCTTTCCCACAAAAAGTTGTATTTAATCTTTCGTCGCCGAAGTAATTATTTTACTTCCTGAATGAATATTGTGTTTTGCTATGGTATGCCGGAATACAATCTTAATGATAGGTAAGTATTGTTCTATGCAGTCCTGTATAAAGTTTTTTAAACTTGGGAATTTTGATAAACAGCAGTTCCATGTTAACGTTTTATCATTGGATGAAATACCACTTTATATTCCACAGGAAAATGGATGGATTTTTGCTCTGTTTTTTTGCAATAGCTTTTGCATAGGCGATACTTGGCTCGGTTTCTTGTACAAATAGTTACTTACTTTGTTCCCTGAACTGATCGTGAGCTTGCTCAAATATATTGGTTATTTTTAAGGCACAATAATAAGGGCTCCATAAAACAATAGAGTTGCTCAACTCAAAAATATATGAGATTGTAGTTTGCAGCAAAAGAACGATTAATAATTAATGATAGCAAAATTTTGTCTCATGTGGTCCTGTATAAAGTTTCTAAAATTTAATAAATATCCACAGTAAAGTAGCGATGGATGGATGAGTATGCATTCATTTATGGCATAATGAATGGAGTGTTATTACCAGTCAAAGACAAACCTTGTATGTATATCACCACTTTTAAATCGATTTTTTTAACTTTTGTATAAGAGTAGCCATGAACTGTATTCCCGACACCTGAATTTATTCTGACAGGTTTATTGCAGTAGAATAGCCGGAAATGTACAACATTTACATTGTAAATGGATATCCCCATACATAACTGTAGGGATAGGGTGTTTAGAAAAAACGGCTAGGACAGGGTGTTTTGCGGCTGAGGGCCGCATAAACGCATAAAACGCATAAACGCATAAAACCGTATACTTTTCCAAAATTTTGGAAATTGGGATAGGGTGTTTTTGAAAAATCATGGGTTAGGGTGTTTCGACGAATATGGGGATTTCCAGGTCTGTTACAATCACAATCTAAAATAAAAGCGTTAGAGACGTAGTAAAAGTTTAATTCAATTGATAGATTTGATGCAAACTTTCTTACGAACCTAACAATTAGAAGTTAAGTGGATCTGCGGTAGAAATATTGTTGTATACATTAGGATACGACTTAAGACTTATACTTTCGTTATTTTTAAAATAATCAAATAAAACGTAACCATTAGAAGACTTTTATACTTTCCATTTATTTACAAACAGCTAACGGACAACGATCACTCGTAAATTCTTAATACAATGAGTTGTGCTAGAAATTAAATCAACTTGTAACTAATCGTCGTCCCAGTCTTCATCCACGTCCATGTCTGATGATGAGCCCTCAGAATCAGAATCGCCTAGTGTTTCAAAGAGCCATTCTGGCATATTATCCCAAACTTCCTACAAGCTGGAATGCGGAAACTTTGAGAGCAATGAATCCCGAACCTCCACACCCACCTAGTTAAATGATAATCCAGAAGTATATGATCATTATTATCAGAGAACATCAAATTACTTTAATCTTTTACCTTTTTCAAGTCATACGTTGCAGCAAGACCTTTAAGGTTTTTCAAAGGGAAGATTGTGTTGAGGACCGACTTCTTCGTCAAATTCAGATGAAAGTTTGCCAGACTCTCGAATCCAATTCCAAAGTAGCGTAAACCTAAATATAGAGCCAGAAAAATTCGGATGGATGAAACTGGCAAAATATTTCTTAGAATTACAAACGTACTAGTTAAGTCGGAGAGGTTCGGAAGACGATATTTAAGACGCGGAACATTCCCTGTCAACCCATGTTGATCCACTTCACAAGGTTGAATGATAAGTACCTCCAGCTGCTTCCAACACTCGCAACCAACCCGAAACCCGTCATTATCCATTCCCAACATTAGCGTTTTTAGATTTGGCATCAGTTTTGATAAGGCTGCAACCTCATCATCACAGCAAGCGTTTTCATCCCTTCCACTCACGATAAATTCTTTCAAAAATGGGCACACAAATTGCTTCAGTGGAGGGAAGTTGGTGTCGGAAATAACAGTTCCATCCGTTTGTCGAAGGTGTCCCGATCTAAACCCTTTTGGAAGCTGATCGGACATACGTTTCCAAGTTTGGTTGCCTGAGACATGGGATCCAGCGGCAAGTAGACTAGTTCCTGTAAGTTCAAGTTTTTAAATAATTGACACGCATTAAAATACATCATAAAATTAGATCACAGGCATACCAATATCCCACGCAAGAATGAGGCTGGTCAAATTCGGAGTGAACGGGAGAAAGTTCAGATTCTGGCAGAGAAGCCTACCCGACAACCACAACTCGGAGAGCTTATCCAGTTGAACTCCGTATGGAAACCAAATTTAAGCATTGATTTGTTCGGCACGAGGTGCTATTTTTCAAGAACTGGAATTCAAAAAACGACTTTTAGTTTGAAAACCCCCTTTACTTAACACGTGAACCAGAAACGAAAAGCCCATTCGTGAATTCCAGTTCTTGAAAAATGGCTCCTCGTGCCGAACAAATCAATGCTTAAATTTTACATCATAGAAGACTGACTTTCGAAAACGCTTTACCCTATTGTCGGCAGGTCTATAATAAGGCCCTGAAGTGGACCTCGAACGAAGGTTCCTCCAAGTTTGGAAACCGGTAGCGGTAGCTATAATTGACCCATCGATCTGAAAATTGGCAAGCATATGTAACTCCTGACAAGGCTTGGAGTTTCTAATTACCGTAAAGGAATGTTTGAAATTTTTAAAGGTCAAATGGAGGCAACGTTAGAGGTCAAATTTTCAAAAACGGGCCGGATATTAACTATTGAGCTAGATACACGTCGAATGACACCCCAAAGACTACTGTGACCACCCGAATGAAGAAAGTCCGCTTTTCTAATAGTTTGGTCACACTGTGCTGCGAAACGTTGAAATATCAGTTCATATGCAAAATGCGTATGCAAATAACTAAATCATGGATGCCGTAAGGAACCTTGAAAGAATGAATTATAATTATGTTCGTTCCCCAACCCCAACTAGAAGGGTTTGGATTAAATTAAAAAAGATTTTTTCAGGACTCTCAATGTATTGATTGATGAACTAAAACCTCCACAGGCAGCTGCATGTGGTGAAAAGGAATCCATAACTTTATTGAGTTGGTGAGATTCATTATCAAATGCGAACCTAAATTCCTCTGCTGTAAATCATTCTAATTATCAAACATGCAAAGAAATTCCTCGTTTATTTTGTACTGAAAGAGTTGAATCACATGAGAGTCTTCTCAATTATGTATCAACTGTTGTTTCTAGATGAAGCTAGGTTCTAGCCCTCGCATTTGATAAGGATGGTACGCGTTGCAAGTAGTCTGTCTAACACTTGTTTTAGCCACAAAAATTAACAGTTTATTAATAAAACGGAGAAAGGTACTGATTAATATGTAGCTAGCATTAATATATGTCTTTATACAAGCAATTGCCTCTACCATAGTGTTAGAAACATCATTGCAAAAGTTCAATACATGCGTTAAATTCAACAAAACTTAAATGTACGAGTTTCGTCGTCCGAAGGTTTGAGAATCTACAACCAAAGACAAATTATATTAAAAACTAATTCTAAATTATTAATTCTTGAACGACAGACAAATTATAGTTTATTTACAGTACGATAATAATTATAGTATTTGAAACGGACATCCAAATTGAAAACCAAGCAGGAGCTTGATGATGATAAGATGACCAAAGCGATTGTTACCTTCTTGTTTTTTCTGAGTTAACTTATCTGTAAGGGATATGATTGTATTCGAATCCGGCGAATCGAACACTTTTTATAATCAGTCCCGTTGCCTCCCTGGCAAACTGTATTGCTTCATCAGTGAGCTTGAATGCTCTGTTAAGCTCCACCAACTTCAGATTCGACATGTGAAGGAAACTGCTATGGATCATTATGCTGGAATCTGTTGCAACTCCGTATTTATTTCCTTCCTGATCCTCCTCAAAGCCTCTAACACGGAGCTTCAATTGCTGGAGATGCTTGAGGTCCCGCAGACTCGGACAATGTTTGTACTTGCTAACCAGTTCCCCAAGCCCCTTCGGATTACGAAGAATGGACTGCAGCTTTTCCCAAGGGATTCCTGAGATTGCAGCAGCCAATCGGTTTCTCCCCTCCGAGCGAACTTTTTCACATTCTACGCTTAACTTCCGCAGGTTGGGGAATCCGTGACAGAGAACGACTTGCCAATTATTTCCCTCAAACTCATCACACGTGAGCTCCAATTCCTCCAGGTTAGGGAAGTTTCGGGAGAGTCTCACAAGAAGGTTTTGGGGCAGCGGTGGAACAGCATACACGGAGGTTTTAAGATGAACAGAAAGTCTTCTCAAAGTGAAGCAAGGGGAGGAGTACCAGCTGGCAGGGAAATGGAGTCGATCCCAACGCCCATTCACCTCCAAATCAGTAAGGGAGGGAAGCATATCTTTGTAGTTTTTCAGCTCACCCACTTTCCTGTTACTTAAATCAAGCTTGAGAGTGCGGAGCTTGCGCATGGGCTCTAAAATCGAGAACGTGGACGGTTGCTCCAACTGGTACGGTTGTTGCAACAATATTTCCGTCAGCTCAAGGGATTCCAGAGATTTCCCCAATTTAGCTATGAGCAGGGACTCCTCTTGGCCAACCGGCTCTGCTCCAGGAAATCCAGCTGGGGGAACGTTGAGAATCACCGAATTCAGGTTGAGTAATGTGGGCGCAACGTCAATAAGCCACATTGGCGGTTTGACTTTGGTCAATTGTAACTTTTTAAGTGTTTTGGGAAGAGGCAACTCCGGCAAGTTAGTAGAGATGGGATTGTCAACCGAGCTTTCAGTTGATAGCACGAGGGTTTCAAGAGTAGGCGCAACCATAATAAAATCTTGGACTATTTTCCAGGAGGGGTCGGGCTCCGGAGTGAAGGCTTTGTACCACTTAAATTCAGCATATTTAAGATTTTCCAGGTGAAGGGAGGAGCAGCCTTCCAGGGTGTCCTTTCCAAGCAATAAAGTGAGTCTTAGCAACATCCTGTCTATTTTTCTGAGGCAGTTCAAGGCAGACGCTCCAAACGCAATGCTTCCTTTGAAAAAGGTGAGATCGAGGGTCAAGCTTACTGGCGGTAGAACTGAGGAGCTGACACCAGAGCCGGGCGGATGAGCAAGGAGAGATGAGAGTGACTTCAAATCTTTCAAAAACGGTACTGACTCTTGGAGTTCGTAGATACGGGAAGAGTTGTCAAACAACGGTATTCCAATGTCAAAACAGATATCGTGGATGGTGTCCCTCCACGCTGGACAGACGGCTCGATAACGCAATGCCAGTTTTCTGGACGATGAAGGAGTAGAAGTGGCTCCTTCACCCGTAATGACAAGCTTCAGGATTCTTTCGCCAAGCTGTGGAAAAACAAACGAATGGTCACCTTTTAATTATTTGATCGTATTGAAGAAGGGTGCGGGTGAAGCAATAACTTGAAAAATTACGATTCTGAAAACAGTTTCTTCCACTGTCTCATCCTCAGTAGGAGTCACTCCCCTGTGAGGGTCCAGAGATGAGCTCTGCCTCAATGGAGGGTTGACAGAATCGGCAACACTATCATTTGCGATCCTTTGAAACTCTTGAGATGCTGGTAGTTGACAGAATTCAGGTTTCATTCTTTTTCTCACTGGTGACGCAAGCTCGTCCAAATGCTCGCTAATTTTTTTGTGCGCCGACATTCCGAAACGGGAGTTGGGCTGACTGAAGTTTTTTTAAAGCTTGAAACCTGATGAAGATATCCAATTGGAGGTGCTGAAACCAACGCCAGAATGACAGGAGTTTTAGAGGTTTATTAAAAAAGGAAATGCCACAACACGCAATTATCAATGCTTACTTTACAAATACCACAACAAAATGCAGCAAAAATATGAAAGTTTTAATTGATAAAATTTACCTATTAATCGCAACTTCAGCAAATAATGATTTTTGGAAATTTAGTGTGAAGGACCAAGAAAAGAAGGATGAAGCGCTTACAAACTCTGACAAATGTATGACTACTTCTCAGTTCACTACTCTTCTTTTTAAAGTATGACTCACATTGCAAGTATCTACCAAAAATTCTTTAGTACGGATGACGGCAAGATAAAACACGGTCGCTAACAGTCAGTTCCTTTTTTTGTAGGAGCTGCACGGCAAAGGATGGAATAGGTACGAAAGCAAGTGAAGCCCTGCCTAAACATTCAAGTTGTCTCGATAGGGTCTGCGTCCTTTTATGGGTTTCGTGCATCTCACTTCACATACCGCGTACCTTGTATGATATGCATAATGCAATGGGAAATGGGTCAGCTTTTTTTATCCAGTCCTAAATATATTTTTCTCAGAAGGCATGAAGGGAACAAGTATTATCGTTTTTCAAGACAATGAAAAAATGATACGACTGAACATACGCTTACTGTAACTGAATTTATTTTTACATGACGATAAGGTTTCTGACCGTGAGGGTTAGCTGAACGTATCAACTGCTTGTAAATAGGACAAGGGGTACGCGACGTGAAACCTTACTTGTCAAGCTAACTAAAATCATAAATCGCTTTTTATCCAATTCACACATAGCAGCAAGTAAAAAGTACCTTTTTGGATCTGAATCTATGTTTAGAACAAAAATTTAAAAGACGTTGGAGCCCTCTTAAATATTTGTATACACAAGAAATCTGGAATGTACCCAAAAAAAAATAAAACATCCATACAATGAACCGTTCCTTGGGTAAATTCGGTCCATCGAAAAGGACAACAATCCAAATATCTCAAAAAACAATATCGCATTATATACTACAACTATTTAGATACAAATATGTCTAAATGGTTGATTTTATTTACCAAGCTATTTTTGTAATGTTATAAAAATCGATGGTCATAGCTTGGTAATATAACTCTTAATGTCTTAATAAAGGTAAAAAGGTAACAAATATAAATGAATGTCTTGAAACCCTGAACAGCGCCCTTTTGCGACTGCTTATTCAATAAGTCTACATTATTCAACGGCTGCATCCATATTCCCGAGTTGAGAAGTGTTCCATAAAATTACAAGTTGAATATTTATGTTTCTCAAACTCCAAAGCTGGATGTTCACTTGGTTGCTCCACACAATTCTCAAGCTCAAATATTTAATACAATTGGTTTGGTTGCTATAATATTATAATGCATTTTTCATTCAAGTGCATGTTTTTGATAACATCGTATGAATATTTCATCGCACCTCATCTTTAAAGTACAAAAGCACAAAGTGTAAAGTCCTCTTATTCGACTTGACTTGTTTACACTGCAGTCAAACATTTTCCAAGTCCCTGGTTCCCAAATGAGACAAACGTAAATGGACAAATGAACTGTTGGAATAAAAAGTTGGTTCGTAGATCTAATCCTTGTCAAAGAAACCACAAAAAACAAATACGTAGGTAAAAATCGGGATAAAATCAAACAAAATATTGTCCTGTATGAGAGAAAAATTCCATTTGAGATAACAGACGGAGTAAACAATGCAAAGTTCTTACCAAGAGTATTGGTATGAAGCCGTATGATGAAGGCTGGCCTAGGCAAGTGAAGCCCTGGCTAAGTATTCAAATTATCTTAATTACGTCTCCGTCCTTTTATGTGCTTCATGCATTTCTCTTCCCAAGCATCTTTTTGCTCCTATTCGTCTCAAATGCCACGTACCTTCCGTTGCAATATGAAAGCTTCTTTTCATCTAGTTCCAAACTTTTTTGGCAGAACGTAAGAGAAGAATTATAAGTTACGGACTGATCCACAACTGATAACTACTATCGTTTTTTCAAGACGATGAAGAAATGCTACGACTGAACACACAATTCCTGTAATGATGATGCTTTAGTAAAATATGTTATTTGTGGGAGTATAGTGTATAGAAATGAGGGTTGTATGTACGAAATGATTCGGGTTGCATACCGATGGTTTATTAAATTTAAGTCATTCCTTATATTATCATGATCATTTAACCGTAGATAAAATGTCCAACATTTGTCTTAATGTTTTTTGCTAATAAATAAATATGTGAACATCATAGAAAAACTGTTCTAGCTTATTTACTCCTTAAATAATTACACACTTTGATTTTCTGCGTCCACCTCGAGATTTGCCTTGAGCAGCTGCATTTTTCTCATCCAAAATCATCCAGTCGAAAACCAGATCATATTTTAAAAAAAGTTTTAAATGCGGAGGGTAACCCTTCGCACAGCTCGTCAATGTCGGTGTCTTCAATTTTCTTCTTGATCTTGTCCAACCTCACAGCCATACAAGAATCATGATCCTTTGAAAACCATTAACAGCTAGTCCCAAGCATAATGGACTCTTCACCAGATTTCTTGACCCCAAAACATCCTACTCTGGTCGGTGAGGAGTACCAGCTCATTAGATAACTTGGAGCAGGTGTTTGCGGTGAAGTCTTCCTCGCAAGGAATATCATCAATTGCGAAGAACTCGCATGGAAAATTGAAGAAAAGGACTCCGAATCCGTCTGTCACAACCGAGTATTCTATCAGGTCATCTTTTCTGCTCTGCTCTCACCCCTGTCGACCAGTTAGGGAAGAAAGTTGGCATTCCCTATCTATCAGCTCACTGATATTCCGCAGCATGATGTGGATACTGTTAACTGGATCAACATATTTAAGGGTTAGATGGAAATCAACTAGATAGAGCTTTGGAAAAGTATTGATTGTCCATTTTTGTCACTCAAACCACATGGATATATAACAAATGATAACTTACTTTAGTGCTGCTGGGTCCAATCCCCATCCCAAAATTTTCCAATTTGATATCTCGATGGATGTAGCCCTTCCTGTGGACGAATTCGATCCTGTCAGACATTTGCTCAGCTAGCATCAACATGGTTTTTAGACTGAAAATCCCAGCAGTTCCAGGTCCATTACGTTGCAGAGCTTCCTGGCTACTTGTTCCTCGGCAAACGAATATACCTTTGGTATTCCAAACCCTCCTTGTAGTACCTAAAAGACTTTGTACTCGGTATGGAGGTTGTGACAGACTGATTCAGAGTCCTTCTCTACAATTTTAAATGCGAGTTCTTCGCAATTGGTGATGTTCCTCGCGAGTAAGGCTTCACACAGTGGCTCAATGGTGCTGAATAACGGACAATGTATTGTAGTCTTAGAGGCTTTGATAAGAAACCGATTGCAAAAAACATCATGTCAAAATTCCTTTTCTACACTGAGATATCGCGTTTTAAAGATGAGATATTACAATGCCCCGTTTCGTTAATTTTTTTTGAAAATATTCTTTTTAAAGTACTTAAATTAATTCCTGGGTCTTCTCCATTTGCCAGCAAGTTTATATAGATGAAAGGTATCCAGCACAAAAAGAATTATGACTCTAACTATAAAATTGACGGAGTAATTAATGTTAATTGTTTTTACGTAATTAATGTTTTAAAGACAAATCCCACTA
>JAQGAP010000943.1:0-24595 GCA_034697805.1 Orchesella bifasciata | reverse complement strand
CGAATAAAACCTTCATCGTCTTTCTAGGAGTTTTCGGAAGCAAAAAAGGAATTTCCCAAGAGAAATGAGAATTTTTTAAATAGAATAAGGAAATAACCTGCTTTTAAGGCCTTGCTCTTCAATAAGGGCAAACGGTAAAAAATCAACGAACCACGATAACGATAGTACTTACTTCCACAGAAAAATCTGTACTCGTTTTGTTGTTCTCCAGTCAATTCTTTTAGGTATGCAGAGATTGGCTCTCAACCACACACATACACATTCCGGTGACCATGCGGTTGATAAAAAATGTGTGAGCCGGAGCGATATCATATTTTTTGTGAAACTACAGTATATTGCTTTCCTCTGAAAGAGTTCCCCCATCATGTGGAAACAAAATGCGGATATCACGAAATCAGTCACTTAACAATCTGTATGCACGTGTTTCTTTTATGCACAAAGGAAAGGCAGAAGAAAAAGGGAAAAAATGTACCATGCTTCATGTAAATGGAGGAAATGGAATAGCTCAACATCCTGTCATTCAACTTACTGGAAGCAAGCGAATATGTATGATGTGAAATCTAAGGAATAAAGCAACTTGCTCAAGAATTATTGAATTTTATATTAAAGTAAAGCTCTCAGTTTTCTTTGTACAGATTCGGTAAACACTACACATAAACTGCACCCCATAGAGGCTAGTCCAGCTCTAGCGTAGATTTCCACTTCAAAATTTATGGAGGTCGATTCGTCTTTTCAGTTCTAGAGTGCATAAAACTACTTGCATTCGTTTTCTATTTCCACATTTAAGCATGGAAGGTACACATTTCAACGAATTTAACAAATTGTTACGAGGAGAAAGCATATGAAATCCAAATCGTAATCTGAATACTTTATTATAAGAAAGGGTTTCTCTGAACCCATTTAAACTTTCAGCTGTGCTTTCTCTTTTTGTACTTTGCCATTTGCCAAGTTTTTCCTCATTCATAAAATCTAAAAAAAAAGTATATGAAGAGCTATTTAGTTGACAACAAAGACATGTATTATATGGTTCCCTATGAACGTTAAGTCCATATAAACGAATAATTTTTAAAATGAAATTAAACACAGTGCGAAGTAGTAACCAGTAAACCAACATTCCCTTTAACTTACATTACTATTACACTTTCTTTGAAAATGAATTATGCATTCATTTCACTCGTTATTCAGGCATGCATGGATTCACATAATCAAAATAATGTACATTTGCATGTGTTCCACTACCTAATATAGGAAAGTCAATAAAAGTTGTTCTTGGTGGCTTCCCTTCCTAATTCCTTCTAATATACATACATATTCTTAAATACACTGACAATGTTAGTTGGTTATATGAATACACACAGATATGTATGGATTGGATAGCGCTTTAGTTTATATGAATTTAGGAAAGCCTATACTGTTTACTTTCTTCCTTAAGTTTAAATCCACACTTGAACGGAGAAGAGTCGCGAGCTTGGCTTTGGCTCTTGAATGAGCCACTCATGAAGTAATTGAGCTTTGAGTCTATATGAAAATGCGGACAGAAAGATTTGTGAGCTAAATGACATAAAAACTAAAAAGTTTCAAGACATATATACAACTTATTTACGTATACGCCGCAGTCCACACGTCGACCCTACTGTATGTATCGAGTTGGCAGTGGGGTCTATTCTGATACTACACAAAGCTTTACCTTTAGTCATTCATGCGAACACGAAACTGTTAATCCCAAAATGGAAAGATCGAAAACAGTGAAGTTTATTTTCCACGTTTATAACTGGAAACGACAGGAGTATCCAGATATATGTGAACGTACATTCCGACAACTTCTACAGCTCGTACGACTTGTACGGGGATAGAAAACCAGAAGCTGTTGTTTTTCAGAGAACAGCAAGACAATATACAAAAAGCACTGTTGCATGCATGCTTTACTCCCTTCTCTTATTTTCGGGCAAAATGGAGAAAAGTGTCGGATATCCGATCTAGTCATCTCACTAGTAAATTCGTATGTAGGCCAACATGTTTGGAAATTGTTTCACGTGTCACTTTCTGATAGGGAAATAATACTATGGGATTCACTTGATGATTGAATTTTTCATGCCCGTCAGATGTTTTTACGCAAGAAATAAAGCGTGTCTATAATATGAAACCGTTAATACCTACTTTCACATTCAATTCACAAAAGCCAAGCCCTTTTACGTTGTCGCATAACTTACCAACAACATTTAAAAGTATAATACGTGGAAGCTGGGAGCTTTAGTAAAACACCATGAAAATGGAAAGGAAATGAGAGAGGAGGGCAAAAGTTGGAGGTACAATAGCACAATCGTTGCGCTCTGATTTCCATAGATTATCCACTTTACTTTCTCTTTCTATCCTTCAAGTACAAAAATGCTCTAACAATATATATAAGGCACAATACTATGAAGCTTTTTTGTTCATGTGACGTAATGTACATAGTTGACATATAATGAATAATAAGCAAGTAATACTGTATGTTCTTTTGAGTATCAGTTTTACTGACATTTTGCAATTACACATCATACAGCATTTGAACTTATGTGGTGTTTAAGCGTCCGATAATATGACTGGAAATTACTCAACGTATCTGCAATTGATGTTCGACAGCTTTATTTTTATCATTTCTTTTCAATTCACTTAACAATTTTTTCCAATTTGTAGTAGCAGGAAAATACCCAAAAAATACTTATTACGATTCCAGGAACTTCGGATTACTGTTTTTGTAGCGATTAAATTAGAATGAATCGTCATTAAAGCAGTCCAGGGTGAAAGCAACATACAAAATCTGGGCTAAAGGACGGACAGATAAGGAAGATTTAGGGGTGATAAAAAGCTTAGATTTTGAAGGTTTACCTGTACATGTACATACATTTACATTCGAGTATATCATGTAACTGTTATTCAAGGATGTTGTTAACATTCCTACACAGATATGTACAAAACCGAGGACGGATAATATATAAAAGTAGGTCATACACAAGAGAAAGCAGACAGGTGAAGGAGAGGCTGTTTTTCTCCATTCTCTCAGTCATAAAATGAAAAGGAAGATGATCATGGCTACACATAAAATAGAAGCCCTTTTATGATCGTTTTTACTACGAAATTTAGGCGATTAAAATTTTACCTCGTGCACATGTATCTACGTCACCGAGAACCGATAATTTCACGTTGGTAGAGGCAAAATGCAGAGCATTTTTCATGTATGCTGAAACTGGAGCTAACCGTAAACCCGTTTTACTTTGATCTTTCCTACGTATGAACAAACGCAGATGGAAATCATTCGAATAGGGATATCAACAAGAAAAGGCGAAATGCGTGTGTTAGTAGGTTTGAAATAGTCATTAAAAATCATTATTTATGTGATTTTTCACTTCCGTATAATGGTGAATGGTGACGTGATGTGATGAATAATGAGCTTATATGATGGTGAAAGTGCATTTAGATATATTAAAACATCAGAAGCAGATGCGACCATCTGCTGTCATTTCCCCTCCTGTGTAAATGACATGGACATGCCTGTCATAATAAAATGGGAGCAATAAAAAAGTTGGTGGAATGGAATGCATAGGATGACGAGATGGTGCTATAAAAGCAGTAATTTAATAATGTTGTGTACAAATGCCAACGACAACCAAGTCGGGTGGATTTTCTGGCATGTTTTTATGTACACTCCACAATTTACGAGAGTAATTAATCCACTCGTACTGTCTCTTACCTGTTGATAATCCTGATCTGTTGTGTAGGCTGGTTTCCCATCCCCATAATACTGATGCGCCTCCCCCCTCATCTCCTCAGCTGATGTCCACTTTTTCACGTTCTCCCACAAATAGAGTAAGAGTACCATACTAAACACTGATTTCCAAATAGATTGCAGAATTCGGATTTCGTTTCGGTTGAAAATGATGTAAGATCATTTATATTGTAATTTCCTAAATTTTTAGCCGGTGATGATAGATGCAAGGCTGATTGGTTGAGTTGTTGTATTGCCTGTCTTCGTAATTGATTGTTATTGTAAGAATATGACCACCACCATTGAATGGAGGCGAAGAGTTCAAGGAGCCAAAGAAGCTCACTGTATTTGTTCATCATCTCTCTCAAACATACATAATAACTATCAACCCCTGAAGCTCTTGAATTAGTATGGAAGAACGCTAGAAATTATTATTTTTTTGATATGGACAAACGACTAATCGTTTGATAGAGTAAATGCGCACAAAACGTCAGTTAAAGCTTTTTTATTCTACTGAATCTTGTCACTGTAAAATGATCAAAACTGTCTATATAGATGCTGTGGCACTGTAATGCATGTTGATGGCAAAAATTCTAGCAAAGAGGAAGATTTGTCATGTGTCAACCATCAAAGAACTGACTTCCTGAGCAACGTCTCACTTTCAAGCACATTTCTTGTTTGTTTAGTTAGTACACGACGAATTACTTTCCAATACGTCAGTTCACCTTGAGAGAATAATATATAGTATACTGCGACTTTGGCAAAGTGACACGTCTTCTTTCATTCTCCTTATGCTAATACCCATTGATAGGAGAGAAGCTGAGGCTGAGTCCAACGAGAGCCAATAAAATGATGTCGTATTGAGATGAGAGGAACATTATCATTTACTACTAAAGATATTGCTTCCTCATGATAATGTAAGATGAGGATCGGATGGTGGAAAAAGAGGAGAGAGGAGCATTATTACTTTTTCCCTTCTAAAGTACTATGAAGCACCCGCAAACTCCTATTTGCGAAAAATAAGAACGGATAAAAATTCAGTTTTATAAAGATTTACGACAACGAGGCCATCAAGGGCAAAGAATGAGTAAAAAAATTCAGAGCGAGAGAAGAGAGACTATTCTTGAGACTTCAAGTCAGTGCTTCATCTTGATGCTCCGTTCTTTTTCTCTCTGGCTCAGCTGAGGTCTCTTTTCCTTTTTGTCTCCTTTCCTGTCCATCCAACTCATTTGTCATCGTTAAACTTAATGAATCAAACTGTATTACACTATCACACATAATATGCACTGATACTGCATCATACAGTCTTCTTGAGTAATCCGTTCATCTTCATGTTTGAGTATAGAGTTGAGTTGAGACTTTCATTCTTTTAACATAACATGTACCTTCACTTGGATAAAGTTAGGACAAAAACACGAACGTGCCTTTGTTTCTTTTCCCTATGTGAGCTCATGAATTCTTGCCGACGTTCAATCAGGGTTTCCGTGGTCTTAAGGGGAAATGGCTTAGTAATACGGTCCCTATATTCTCTACATGCCTCATTTACAATCATCACCAAAAGGAAACTTTCTCCCTATATTCCAATTTTAGTTATAGAAGGAAAAGTAGAGCAGCTGCAAAGTTTTCTCCGTGGAAAATATGCGACAAACAGCTGCTACCTCTTTTCTTTTCTGTTTGGCAACTGGAGCACGCTGAAAGAAGGAAGAGGGAGTCAAGAGACAGCAGCTGTTTTTCTCCAAAATCCTTCTTGTGAATGAAAGAAAGATTATGGTGAGAAAGTGGAGATAGTTGCTGAATTGTAAGGTAGTGGAATGAGAGAAATAAGCGTGTAAACGAAAGTGTAGATTGGACTCCCAACTATAGTTGATGCGGGGAGAGAAAAGCGTATCCGCAACCAAGATGACAGATTATTCTTTTCCCTTCTTATACTAATTCCCTCTTGGCAATAATCATTGGAATTTCCATGTAAAAGCATGTTGTAGCACAAGAAAAAGCTTCAGAAGAAATTATCACAAGCATATTGCCTCCTCCTTTCTAATACTTTCCTCGTGTTGTTGCTGATAATGATAACGGGAAAAGTTTGTTTTCGCACAGAAGAAATTATGAAATGAATAGGTTATTATCGTGGAACGAATTCATGTTTATGAGTATCATTCGAGAAGGCTTGTCGTAGTTTTTCCGGAGGGAAAGAAACAATCACTTTTAGAAAAACAAGGACGATTGTTTTCTTAATCACTACAAGTTTCTACTAGCAGCAGTAGTCAGGCGGTGACAGTACACTTATGTTTCACAAGTGAAAACAACAATGTAGGGAAGAATGTGTGTATACATTTATAAAAAGCACAGCTTGCCCCATGCTTCATAAGCATCGTTATCAAGAATAGAATTCATACACGCTGGAGACATTGTATTAGTATGGTGAAAATAAAAGTAATAGGAATCATTACCGTCACTACTACATCATAATCATCATCATCAGTGGTGCACACCACCACAAGAGAAAGTTTTCATTTGACACTTGGCAATTAATTAGCACAAGACGACGACGAATGAGGAAATGTATAATTTTCAAGCACAATGATAGCACTCTGTGTCGTGATGCTACTAAAACAGAATCTGCATTCGTGGTTTCATCATCGTCAGCATCATCATACTAAAAAATACGCACATTCATGTATCCAGAATGTATAAGCTAAGTGAAATCCCAAATGTGGCATGGCATATGTACCACACACATCAGTGAGACATGAACACTCAAGTTGTATTCACTCGCAGAGCGTACAAGGACACATTACTCATCCATCCATCCATTCATATTCCTTTTATTCGTTTTTCTCTTTTACGTGTATCTCTGCAGTTGCTTTTCTTTAGACTAAACCTTCAAGCGTTTGCTTTTTATGATTTATGACCAATCACCGATGAGCCGACGGGACATGATGTGATATGCGATGCACAAAAAATATTGGGATACACACATCCTCGTCTACAATCATGGTGTTCGCCAACGTACATTTGTGGTTTTGTAATGCCAGTCTTTATCATTTTTCCTCTCCCTTTAGCACATTTATGCCTGAGTAAACTATAAATGCGTACGTATGCGCCTTCAAATAATATTTGATTTCATTCCTCGTATCACGATGAAAAATGAAGAAGCATAGAACAAAGTTGATGTTGAGTTTGCTATATATGAGTACTCCTTCGTAATATGACCATCAGTTCAATGACAAAGCTTGCTTGGGATGTTATCGAATTGCCTTTATACGAATCGTTATACACAATTGCCTTTATATATGGCTAATCTATCTTCATTTTCATTTCATTCATTTGTCATTACCACCATATCACATCACAAAAAAGTGTATTGGATGGTTAGTATGAAGGGAAAAAACAAAGGAACAATTCAACTTTCTCCCTTCTTTATGTTCGTTTCATATGCTATAATAAACAGCGGAATGCTATATACGGCAGTGGAAAGAACAGCAGTCGTAGCACAACTTAATAATATTTCATAGTGACACAATCACTTTCACATCAAAAACAACGAAAAGTTTTTATGGGCTTGCCTCTAATTTTCTCTTGCGTTCAGTCTTTGATTTCATGCATCATCAAATCCCACAGAAATACAATGTAATTGGGGCAAAAAGTAATGTGCAGTCATAGGCAGAAGCATTGGGTTGGATAGAAAAGTTGGGACTTGGGAACAAAGAGTGAGATATAATATATATCAAGTTGAGATCGAGACAATGATGAAATCGACATTAATACACTTGACAAACGAGAAAAACTCTGTGTGTGGCATGTTTGGAAATAAACCCTTTTCTCTCTGTTTTTATTAAAAAGTGCAAAATTACTTGAAAGGAAACTATTCACATGAGAAAATGGCAAGAGAGATGGCGATAAACCTTACGCCTTTAGTCTTCCGCTGTTCCTCCACAAATTACTAGTAGTTTTTCTGATGATAGAGTCAACAGCAATAAAACACTTTTACCAAAATTGTTCCTTCTTTCCCAGTATCCGAGGAGAGAGACATTGGAAAATCAATAGTGGAAAGCATTTCCTTTGTAAGTTTATTTGTCTTTCTATACGAATCTCATTTTAATAGTATCAAATTGAATGAAAATACTAAGAAAAGGAGTATGATAATAAGTTTTATTGAAGATAGCCTTTTGCGCGTAGGTAGAGTAACTTTTCAAAGTGACTTTTAGACTATTACACTGCATCCGTATCACTTAAACCAAAGCCCTTTTCGTTGGTTCAATTGGAACCAAGGACAAAACACTAGAGGCCAAATTCACTTCTCTATTCCGACTGACTTTTGACGTAACTTTTCGCTTTTGCCCTTCTCTTTAACACATTATGGCATGTAAGTAAAAGTAAGTACTTGTAATGCATACACTGACTACTGCGTAGCAGACACGCTCACGCACGCACACACTTTTGCTTTTTTACAAGACTACTCCAGTTAACTCGTTCACTTCGTTTTTTATTTATGAACTGAGAACTGGAGGTGGTAGCTAGTTTGTAGCAAAAGAAGAGCGAAATGGAATCGAATGAAGAAGAGAAATAAAAAGATGAGGAAAGTGATGGCGGGTCTCCTCTTTTAGAGCTGCCCTTTTGTCTTGCTTTTACTTTTGCTCACTTTTTACTACGAGCTTTTGTTTAAAAACTACTATATAGCTTTTACTTCCAAAAACGTGCTTTCATATTTTTTTTTAGAAAAAGGGTGAAATGAATAGATTTTTCAGTTAGTCATCCATTTGGAGTAGCTTTAGGTCTGCTAAGAAGTGAATATACCATGCAAAGGGGACAAGTTCACCAGCTTCTATAATATTGCAGAGTGCGTAATCTCAAGTCACACGGGTTTTGCTTGTTACACACGGAAAACAGATGAAACGTATGCATGTGCGGAAAGCATTTAGAATCATGCAGACTTTCCTCGTTCCTTTTTCCTATGTCAGTTTGATCCTGTGTCGGTTTAACTTTATATATTTAATGAGCTTCCGCGTTTCTCAGAAAAAATGGAGTGCTGTTGTTTAACAGACAAGTTTGGGACTAGATGCAAGCACATGACAATTCCGTAAAAAACTGCAGCCGTTGAGCTGTTCTCAGAAAGGTTTTTTTAATTCACAGTGTCTATCAGCTTAAGTCAAACCAACTATATAAGTATAATCTGTGGGAAGTCAATGAGTAGAGTTCATTCACCAGTTGCGAAATTTTTTTGTGGATCTTGTGGATGCAAGTGTACAAAAAGGATTTTCTAAAGGCGGTTTACTAAAATATATTATGTGCCTTTCACCTTTTCACTTAATACGACTTTTCTCAATTTTCTCTCCCTCTTCTAGCAATCTAGTCAAGTCGAAGGACTAATGACAGCCACTTCTTGACAGACACTCTCAAACAAGCCATCTAATTTCACTGTTGCAGTCTATATTTTAACAGTGACCCAACTGCAATCCATTTCCACACCCTGTCTTCTGAAATTCTGATAAATTGCCCAGAGGAAAATTGGGAAACATGAAGAGAGCAAGAAAAATAACTTATTTCACCTTCACCATTCAATCTTGCCCCCAAAAAACACGTTGCAATATAGTTACAAGAGACCACTCGAATAAAATCCTTTTAGTCTTCACCGTTGAAATATTCCCATGAACACTCACTCAAACACTCCATAAAAATTGGAAGGAATTTAGGTTAGTATCACGTTTTCCTTTAGCTTTTCATTTTCTCTGCTTTCCCTTACTCGACGAAACTTATGCAGGCAGTTTGAAATACGACTCATACGTATCACATTTACCTCCGAATTCCCAAACACTAGTAAAGTTCGTCGGTGGTTGAAATATTCCCGCTATCCTACGTTTTTAAAGTTTGCGTCGCACTGGGATTGAGAAATGAGGATGTATTATGACAGGAGCAAAAGTATAGTTTTATTTTATTTTTATTCCGAACCCTTTCTCTGCACAAAACTTATGGGCAGATGTGCGCATAGAATATTATGCGAGTGGATGTTGAGTGTATGTATATTACATTGGGTCCATTCAGAAGATCTACCTCGGAAGCTGAACTCCATGAGAAAAAATTGCTAACGTGCACGTACAACCGTGTACGTACCAGCGAAAAGGACAGTGAGTGAGTGAAGTGAAAACGAAGTTGGTCTGGGAATTTTCATCCGGTTGAGTCTGCAAACGGAGGAGAGTTCAGTTCAGTGCTAAACTGAAGCCGCTGCCTGCTTTCACTACTTCCTAAGGATACAATGCTATATGCGTATATGAAAAAGAAAGGCGCGCTAGCCAAAAGTTGATCCTGCTCGAATGTGAAACAAGCTTTTTATTCCTTATATTACCACCGCACCACTGCTACCAAGTTGTGCCCGTTTTTTACTGTCTCTTCTTTACTCTCTTTTTCATTTGTTGTGTGAACCTACAGAATTTTGTGGTGACTAGTGCCTTAACGCATTTTATCATAGTTTTCTCTCTTTCCCTCCTCATCATAACAGCACATCACATACACCACACTTTCAACGAGTGCAGAACTGAATAGCTCTCTCTATTTCTCACAGTCCAGACTGCCAGACGAGGTTGAAACGGGAGAAAGAGATACGAAAGCTCCTGCTGATATCTCCACCGTGTACTTTTCCTCCCACCAAAACGAAAAACTTTTCACAGGCCAGTCTTTCCAAATAACTACTGTATACCACCTATATGTTTTATTATGGCTACCACAATTAGACCTTTTACATATAAACGGAAGAGCAAGTCTACTAGAATATGAATGTGAAACGACCCAACAAAAACCAAAAATCCTTTATAGTGCGTAAGCATTAAAAATTGAAGTTTTGCAAGTATACATGTATGCTTCTGAATGTCAATACCAGTGCATTGTTTCCCCCTTTGTAAATACTTTGAGCTGAACCGAAACTATTTGGTGTTAAAAATGTTTTTTTACTGGGTTAGAAATGCTTCCTTTCGAATTTAAATACAGTGTTGATGTTGATTACATGGTTGTAAAATTTACGTACGTTTCATCTCTTCATGTCATTGATATGCAAATTAGATCTGTTAGCTTTTACGTGTGCACTCAGGCATGAAAGCTGACCATTTCTTAAAAACGTACTTTTGTTGAACCAACCAAAATTAACGAGAGGAAAGTCGGATTTCGTCTTTAAATATTTTCTATTCCACCCCAGGGATTTAGATTTAGCTTTTCCAACATAAATACTTTCGAAAATAATTATGAACACATTGTTTTGCATGATAGGGTAATGAAGCCGTAAAGCGAAGCTCGTGTAAGCCATACAATACCGGATTTTTTTCGCTTTGGAAAAGCATATTAAGCCATGCCATCTCCTTCATCTCAACATTAAAACTTTTGTGGAGAAGAATATACTTCCCTTTATGCCTTCTTTAAGGCATGTATATTTCGCTCGGTTTAATTTCACGTTCTTTTTAAGGAAATTTACTATACTAAATTATTAGCAGCTTATATGTGAGAGCGAGGAAAACGAGTGGAAAAGCTAATAATAATGCTTATGCTAACGCTCTCTCTTCTTCGTAACTACTTTTTTCTCCTCCTGATGCTACACTGCTGCTTGTTTCTCAAGAGTTTTAATAAATTGCTCAAGTTTCTCATTTTGAGGAAATGCCTGCTTGTCTTGTGTACATTATTATATGCGCTATGCTAACTTGTACTTATATTCCAAAATATGCCATGTGTGTGCAAGCTATTATTATTATTATAATGAACAAGCTTATTCAGGCCAAAACTAGAGGCCAACAGGAAGCGGCTTCAAGAAATCTTTCGTCTGGTTCTTATTTTCGAAAAAAAAAATATTATTCTTTATCGGTGTGTAGTGTCTCAAGAATGCATGAGCTTCGTAGTGACTGCTTCTGCCTTATCCTTCCTCCGTATTTTTAGGATCCTTTGGAATCCCTTTCCAGAAAAGTCCTTGAGAGTTGTGAGATGAAGAAAGAACTTTACAACGAGCCATTATTATACTTCTCCGACGTCGTTTTCGCCATCCAAAAAACTGGTAATCTATTACAAAACTGTCTTCCAATCTCGTTCTCACTTAAACATACGAATTTTCTAGAAATAAGGAATTCTCAGGGAAAAACACTTTGGCATAGGCTCATGTATTGAGCTTACAATCGATCGCAATAAATATCTTTTGTATGGATGTGCATGCACGTGGATTTTTTGGTTTCGGAGTACAATGCAATGACCCATCTGTTTCCTTCAACAAACTTCAACTTACAGTGGTTGATGTCGTAGAGCTATTGAGGTTTATAATTCTGAAGAAACCACCATCAGCTTGCATGAATAGTCAGCTCTGTTTGTACCCCATTGTTCAATCTGACTCGCTCTACTCTCTATTTATTGCATTTAATGCCAGCGGTTTTTCTCCAAATGATCAACTAATAACTTATGCCGTAAATCAAGGGGAAGAAAAACCACATTCCCATCGAGCATGGGAAATTAAGGAGGCGAAAATACTTTATAACAACATGGTGTGCACTTTCACCAAACAGTATATAATTTATCCAGACTTGTTCATTACACATCCACATTCTTAAGTCTGCGTTCTCCAGTGGTGGTGGTGATGTGGGAAATCTGTTACTTACAAGGAAGCAAAACTTACACGGCTCCACAGAGACCATGTTCTTTCCACAGGTTTCATTACTACAAAAATATGTAGTAGCAGTCGATGATAATCAACATTTTAACGTGATACAAAAGTTTAAACCACAAGCAAGAACATAGTTGCGGACACCCATTCTCTACAGTCACGTTATCAAAACTTTGCTATACAAAAAACGAATTGTGAGCAACAGTTGCCAACTGATGATGTACATACGATTAGTAGACATATTATGTCCACGCTTATTTCAGTTATAACTCCAACATACAACCCGTCATGTGTCAAGACTTTTGGGGTTTTGAGCTTATCAATCAAAAAGCCTCAGTCATTTTCGGAATGTCATTTCAAGAAAAGATTTCGATGCAAAGCCGTCTCGTGTTCAAAGCAAAGAACACACATTGTATCAATGCCAAAGACAAAATACAAATATCAGAGACAGCGGTATGGTATTTCATTCCCATGCATGTCATTTCTTTGACAAGCCATTGTTTCCCAGAGTCGTTTGTTATTGCTTTTTGAGAAGAACACGGTGGAATGCTTCCAACCGTTTCATTGTTATTGAAGTTCAATCATTCCTCCCGTGTGCGGTGTGATGTAGAAGATCGCTTCTCTCCAGCTGTCAACAAAATATGAAACAGGAACGAATGCTGCACTAGAGTACGCAACATCTAAGTATATGTAAGTCTTCCAAATTCCAACGCTTTCTCCTGTTGTTTGAGTAGACCATAGTGTAGATATGCCAGTAACATGAATGTGAAATCTCTTATGCATTTCCCTTTTAATGTCGCAGCATCTATATCAAACCTATATAATATATGGTCACCCTTTATTATTTTTACGCGTGGATGGGCTATAATATGTGGGTTAGCAGTTGTTAGAGATGTTGTTAGTCGCTCTTCAAGTATTTTGATTTCACGACTTTGTAAAATCTAGTGTCTGCAAATATGTGAATACTATTTAGGAGGAGCCAAGGGATCGCGTTACGTCGACATACTTAATTAATCATACATAGTTAATCGCTAAAATTAGTAAATTATTCCGCAGCTACTCCAGTTACCAGTTTTGCAACTCATTACTTGTTTGATATTATTACGATGCGCACGATCCAACGATACGAACTACGATCCATTGAAATAATTTCCAGGTTGCGATTACAACGGTTTAAATTTTTATTCAGGACAATAGTATTATAATGTCCTTCCGTTGGTCGTACTTATATTACTTTCAGATAAAGATATGCTACATTCCTTCAAGATGAACTTGCAAATGTGATAATATGTAGCAGCAATATAATCCGTGGAAATTTCGTATTGGAGCTTTGAGTAAAATAAGGCGAGGAATACAATTTTCTTTGATAAAGTCCCAGTTTGGTATGCTATCATGCATTCACGTAATCATTACCTCACATGTAACATTCATGGAAGCTTATTGTCGTAACGCAACCAGGAATATTATGCAGAATGGTAAGTAACAGATAAACAAAATACAAAATAGCCGTGTTCTCAACATTACTCCCATATTTTACATCTGTGGTTCTTCTAAATGGATACGCTTTGTCTTACTCAGAGACTTAGTAGATGTATTCTGTTTCTACATCCATATTTGAATGTGTATCATCGATATTGTTATTTATAGATATCCTCATATATATCTGCTGATGAGAATGTGCTGTAATATTTCTCTCTCAAACCTCGCGAATATGCAAAACAGGCATTCTAGAAACCATCCACATACTTCCTTCATTGGCGAAAGCAAACAAAACCATTTTCATTTTATGTGAATTTCACCATTTCAAAGTAGACATTACTGCCTCATGTTATGTTACAGCCTCGTGAAATTTTGTGCAAGTAGTGCGTATGCATTTATTTCGTACTCACATGTATATTGAAATATCACAAAGTTACACAAATTGATAGCACGACTACAAGAGTCAAGAGCTAGAATCCACAAAATGTAACAGAATGGCGGAAATGCTTGAGCTGGAGCATGATTGGAATTTTAAATCCAGAATAAGTTGAGGATACGGATGATATCCTTTGTTGTGCGCCATTGCTTACGTTTGCACACTCGTAAATTACCATGAGTTGGAATGATATGTAATGAATACATCCTGCTGTCCTTTGAAATATAATATTTCTTGCTGTCATCCATCCCGGTCCCGTCTGTTCTTTTGGAGATACAATCACCTCATGTCATCAGTGCCAACAATGAACGAAACAAATGAAACTCTGTTTTAAAGTTAAAAGCATAGTCATAATGTATTACCATTGAAATTTTTAATGCAATGAACACGTGTGAGTACAATACAAACAACTACACAAACAATTGTTCATTTCAAATAATGGGGACATTCCCTGGAATGGAAATGAACCTATTAAATTTCATTCATATGTACCACGTAGGTACACATACCTTCGGGAGAAAGATGTAAAACCTTCTGACAATGACTTGAGACCATAGAGCTTGTCCCCTTTTTGTGTGTAGGAAGAAAATTCTCCATTTTCCCTTTTGGCAAACCAGAGCACAACAGGATAGAAAAGTCAAAAGTAATCTACAGAATGGCAATATGAAATGCATTGTGCGTGCACACTGGTGCTCATCCAAGTGTGCCTTACATTGAACACGCACCTCCCACTGAATACATTTTCGTAAACCGAGTTCATAATATAATGTGATACACACACTTATGATGGTAGTTTTTAGTAGTTCAACTTTCACTTGTATATCCTATTTGTGGAAGATCACTTAACCAAAAGCTGAAAGAATAGATGTGTTCACGTAGACAAAAAAGAAAATTTTGAAAGATATGACTAAAGAGTGAGGTACAAACAATGCAAATAGAAGTATAGAACGATAAAGGAGAGGCGAAACGTCCATAAAGTAAATAAACGAGCCATGCAGGACCCATCCAAAAAGATGAACCTCTCAGTTCCAACCTTTCCTTACTTTACTTCGTTTTTCGTATTTTGTAGCGAAATTTTGCACACTTCAGTGTAAACAATAGCAATGTGCAGAGTAAAAATGGGCACGTCGTACATAGTGGAATTAAGTAAAAGCATAAAGAGTCAGTGGCAAATGAAAAAAATAGTTGCACTTAGGCTAAAATTCATAATGATATCTGAGTTTGATATACTTGGTTGTACGGAGCAAATACGGACCTCTAAGCATTTCCCAACCATTGTCCAAGTTTCGTCCTGGTTCTGAGTAGTCTTTCGAATCGAACCAAAAACTAACATTGTAATTTTTGCAATAATGATCTTTACACAAGAGGAAGCGTTTAAATTCGTTGCAATTTACATTCCCAGCGTATACTCGACAGTATCCCTTCAAGTACACACGTAATGTGTATTCCATCTTGACTATTGCATAACCTCCACTTAGCAATGTGCATTAGGCACACAAACCTTCATAAATTTGGATATAGCACATGCCAAGGACGGAATGGGTGGGTGAAATACTGGAATCCATTGATCGAAGAATGAACGAAAAGAATAAGAATCAGAAGGAATGCTGTCTCAGCAGCCAGCATTACTGACTTTAACAACTACTTAATTTCAATTTGTATTCAGATCAAGTTCGATCTCCGAATACCCGGATGCTCTATAACCACGCTTTTCATTCTTTCATTTACAACTTACTAGAGCAGCTTTCTCCTATCTATATAATTGCTGAATCAAATCCGGCTCATGACTAGATACTAGATACGTACACTAACTCAAGCCAAACAGTCATACAAAGTTTTCCAACAAACACAAAGCAAAATTGTATTGTGAAGCAATGAAGCGCGATTTAAAACGACGATGTTTTAAGTTCACATTAAAATCTGCTGACTTTTCTAAAAGGCAGCTTCCGCATTTGATTGTTGTTGAGGGTGCAATCCACTAAAAATGATACGCAGCTAAGCTATAGATTGGGCTAGCACAATAACAGCGAAAGCATTGGAAATATATTTTTTTGCAGAGGTAGACATTCCAATAGATTGTCATAAAAATGTCGCCACTCTTTTGGGTTTTATTCCCATTAGCGCCATACTCCACAAAAAAATCTGATTCTGTATCTAACGCTTTTACGTTTTGGGAACATTCCAAAAATGCGAGAAAGAAAAATGTCGACAAGTGACCTTGAAAATCCATTAGGGAAACATTAAATGGGAAACATTTGGCAATTTTATGTTATCTCTCGCCTTGACTCTATCTATCTACCCATAAAACCTGAATTTTATATCATTGCATTGTCCGCACCGCATGTAATGAATCACGAGTCAAAACAAGTTAATACGTTTAAATGTTTTTTTATATAACTTTTCCAACAAAACCAACCTCGCGTTTATTGAATCCTCAAACTCTGATCTAAAAAAGGAAAGATTGCAAAAGTCAGTGCAATCACCTTTTTCAAAAAAAAAAAAAATTTAGGCCCCAAGCCCCAATAACATTTGCAATAGCCTCCGTTTGAGTCGACTTTGAAGAAAGCTAATAAAACTCTAAAAACATGTTTCATCAAAACGTCCTCTCCTCATGATTCTGAGACGTCATAAAGCGTCATAAATAATTACAAAATTTTCAAAGCCATCCTTCTGACATCGGATCGGCAGCAGCTAGAAAGACGATGATGACGATGATCCTTAATATTATCTGTGTAAGTTGATACGAACGAAAGTTTTATGATATAGCTGTTGCCTGCCTGTCCAAAGTTAACGAAAGATGGAAAGATAACTCACCCTGATATGATGATCGCTGGGTGGAGAAGGCATTGAAATGTCACGATATCAAGATGCGACGTCTCAAACTTAATAAACAAGCTTTTGTGCCTTGGTACTTTACTTTATTCCCCCAAACTACCAACTCTTTTCCTCTCCCTTCTCTCTTTCATACAACTTTCTCCTTAATACTTTGGAATGAGTGAAAGAAGGGAAAGTACTTATAAAAGAGAGGATATCGAAGAGCGACAAACTACAAGCACTTGAATACTTCCCTTCCTTCCTACTAGGAACATATACGCATCATCACATTCCCATCCTTACTCTTACTCCGTCCAACTCGCATCTATCAGACAGCAAGATTTATTACATGTCTCCCCAGAAATCCTTAAGTACTTAGCTCGGAATGTGATGTCCAAAGTAGCTGAGACGTCGATATTTGATATCAAGATCACAGAGCAAATGAAATTGCAAAGTAAAGCAAGTAGTGAGTACATACCAAAAAGTTGGTCAAACTTACACGTGGGACGTGGAAGGTAAGCGGAGATAAGGATGAATCTCGAGCATCTCTCAACTTTCTTCGTAGGCCCAACTTCCCGTGCTTCGAGTAACTCAAAATATGAAGATGGTGATTAGGATGAAATCAAAGCTTAACAAAACTGATATGTTTGTCACAATGGAAATACTTGCATTATTGCAAGTGCATTAAGTCATAAGGCATTATGTTCATCAAATTGCAACTTGCAAATTAACAACAAAATATCTAAATGACATACATAAATTAGAACAATCGAGTACAATTTATGCAGAAAAAAACCCTATAACATACATAACGGATAAAAGGATAAATGCATCGGATATCAGGAAATCTGGATCAGCTTTTCTTATACATCTGTCATCTCTCATGTTTCCGTCCGTTCCATATTTCCTTTGTCTGTTTCGTATGCATAAATGAAGCTACGTGATTGGTTGTTACCAATTTCACAATAGTCTTGGTTTTCACTTTCTTTGTTGTCGGGCAGAAGGAACAAAGGACAATGAACTTGTGCGTTTTCTCGCTGCAAAAAGAGGATTTAGGATGCCCAATGAGAACTCACTGATACCTTTGTTTGTATAATTTTATTTTGTTTTGTTTGAATTTTAAGGGTTGATAACTTGATTAGAATTATTTCCAACTTCTGGAGTCCCGGAAATTCAACGCGAGTCTTTACAATGGCTGAAGTTCAACCCCGAGCTGCTTCAAGCGCGTATGGATGTTTTATACAACATTTTTGTCATCAAGTGCAGTCAACTGGAGGACAACAGGTTATAATGTCATCGGATATATCTAGGGTGGCTTCTGAGAGATGGAAGGTAAGTTACAGTGTAACTTTGTAGTTGTGACATTTAATTATCATTTTATGAATGATAAGGAAGTATATTAAATTGTTTTGTTTTCTTAATTAAGGGAATGACTGAGGACGAAAAGAAGCCGTACAAGGAGTTATCGTACACGGATAAGGCTCGCTATCAGCAGGAGATGGCACGGCTGAATCCTGGAGCGATGGTCACCGTCACCAGCACTACTACTGCTGGTCGTAAGCGTAAACTTGGTTCTCGAAAAGCAGCTAAGGACCCGAATGCACCCAAACGGGCAACCACTGCATTCTTCTTCTTTGCTCAAGTAGAAAGACCCAAGGTAAGGGCAGAGCATCCGGAATATAAGGTTACGGAAGTGTCTAAAGAGCTTGGAAAGATGTGGGGAGTCATGAAGCCGGAGGAAAAAGAACAGTACGAGCTAATGGCAATCCGAGATCGAGAACGTTACCAACATGTAAGAAAGAACTATGAGGTTGTATATGGTATTATTAAGGTCCATAACTGGGTCACCTTGCTTACCTTGCTTATCTATTTTTATTATTGCAAATCTATTTATTTCCACTATCTTAGGAATTGAAGAAATACAACGCCAGTCAGGAAGGTCAAGGTACGGAATCCGAAGAGGATTAAATAACGGAACGGAGGAGTCAAAATTGCAAGATTATGCTAATCAAACATTCAATGTTCTTCAAGTTTTGTTACTGGTATGTATACCACATGAATCACTTGTACTTATCGAAAGCGTAGTTATAAATGGTTTGATTGAATTGGTTGTATAGCTTTCTTTAGGTTTGTTTATATGTATTTAGTATTGTGTAATCAATTTTGTAGCAACTGCTTTGCTGATAGTGTTTTTAATGTTACGTGTGAAAGAAGGTACTGTTTTACTCGTACTTATTATTAAATCAAATGTACGTTAAAATGTTTTGTTTGCATTTTTCATTTTCAACTATTAGTAATTAAATAACCAATTTAGTATGTACGTAAAAAATTTCTCGCTTTTGATCCTTCTAATTAAGATTCTATACGATTAAGACATTCGTCCAAAAAGTGCGCTTACCTCATCATTACCAACTGGAGCTTGCTGTTCATCACAAGAAGGCCTTTGCGCTTGAACTTTCCTGTTCCGTTGCCGTTTATGGCAACAATAAAAGCTAGTAGTCTTATCAGTAGCAGTCTTCGCAACGAAATACGATTTTCCTACAACTTCCGGCTCTACATTTTCTCCACTGCTGACGGAGAAAACTCTGAAGAATTTGAGATTATCCCACAAACACAGTAACAAAACCATTTTCATCACTAAACCGAAAAATTATTAAGGAGGATATGAAACCACTTTTTCCCACGAACAACAGCGCAATTTTATCTCCGCTCCTACATGGCAGAAAATTGCAGTGTGACAACAAAGTGTTTGGAAGCCTTCAGATAAATGGCGTGCCAGCCGTTGCTTTGATCTTCTCCATTTGATCCCATAATTGTAGCTTGGCTCGGAGAACAACTCTATACTAGTCGTCGTTTTTTTTTAAAAAAAAAAGCATGGCATGTGTACTTACTTTCGCCTCTTTCAGCAGTAAACGTTATCTTCGCCACATGTTACAAGCTCTAACGCCCAAAACAAACTGTGCCCTTTTAATGCGGTGCAAAGGAACAATATTTTACTTTTAACAGTTTTAGCATCATATCGTCATGAGTTTCGTTTGAATGTTGAGAAGAGTAAAATATATTATACTAATGTATATATATTGAGTATACATTGTGGAGCAAAAGAGCAGCACCGTCAGAGATGAGAGGGTTACGAAATCTAGAACCGAAAGAGAAAGTAAAGACGAAAGGCAGCCAACAGGAAAGAAAGAATAAAACCGGAAAAATTATGTACATAATAGCACATATAATGGCTAACCTACATAGAGTAACATAACACCATCACATCACCATCGTATGGTTTGTGTGTGTTTTGCCATGTGCCCTAGATATTTGTGTGTTTGTTGAGTTAGTTGAGTACTTTTTCATATATCATCATATTATGATTATTAATATAACAACATATCAATCTAAGCATATCCAAAGTACATTTTCCAACCATAATATTTATGCAGAGGTGGTAGTTTAGTGAGTTTTCGAAGAGAGCGAGTGAAAACTCAGATTTTAACAAAACAAAAGTGTTGTGTGGGGAAAGCGTGGAGCTATATCCAATGTATCTTGGAGTAGTATGACAAGCATGGTGTGAGGTAGCATAAAGAACAGCAAAGTCTGTATTCGCATGGGGAGACGATGATGATATGATATGTTATATGTTATGACTAACACGAGACGAGTGTCAAGATTCTTTGCATATATTTCGTTTTGTGAATGTAAAGTGAGAGTAAAAACAGCCATTTCGTCGTCTTCTCCACAAGGATTTCAGAGCTGGCTCAAGGAAAGTATGGAGGTGTGCTATTTTGAATACGGTTCATTCAGATCCTGGCACGCTATACCAAAATATAACAAAGGTGCCTAAGGAACTCACTAAACAACCATCTCGATCTCTTTTCTCCAAACAAAATACTCATGAAATGAAGTTTCACATATATATAACTTTTTAGTTGAGCTTAGCCATTTTCCCATGTTGTTCTTTTTTAAAACGAGAACATTTCATTTTTCTCTCCTTTGATTTCATCCGAATTTCAGAAGGAACTCTTACTTCCATTATAGCTTGAAAAGCATATAAAAAACTGAGTTGAAATCCATATAATAGACTTGAGAACACGTTTGACGTGTGCAAAGTAAAAGAAGTTATTTCTTCGTGAGCATTTCCTGTTGTGAATAATTTCCCTTTTGGTGATAGTTTATGGTGTTATGCTCAAGCTTATGAAAGGCTTATGAGCTTTTTTTGCTGATGTAAAAGACGGAATTTTTTGTACAGTTTTCATCCTTCCGTGAAGTGTGACATGAAAAGTTGTTTCTTCCGCGTCCTATGAACGTGAATCTGATTCCCAGTGATTTAGAAAGAACTTGAAGAATTGCTTTATAATGTGGTCTACGTTTTCACCGTTGTGTTACAACTACCGTGTACTTTAAGTACAAGCCAACTTTAAAAACTGTCTAGTCTGAAGTATAAGAGTCAAGGGGCAGAAACAGACGACAGGAGAAAATTAGCTTGTTCATATGCACAGGAAACGGCTTTTAGAAAGTTGAATAAGCGCAAGGCACAATGTAACGGTGAGGAAATTGTAAAGTACTTTTGTATTAAAGAACGAAAGTAGACTGTAAAGTATGACGTAATTAAAACTGCTAAAGCAACTTGTAGTAGAATTCATGCGGGAAAAATTTCCAGTACATCATTTCTTAAGCCGTGAAGGATTTTATTGAAAAATATGATGACAAGTTGAAAAGTTATTTCTTGTTTTTTAAAACCTTATTTGCAAGGTTATTATCAACCATGCAAAATCTGCTTGCGTGCCTTTGTTTACTGTACATACATAACTCAGCGCTTTTAGACTCCAATCTAGTAAGTGGATGTACCTTTCAGGTGAACATATTATTTAAAGTGTTTATATAGCATACATACAATACCTTCTACCAAGTCATAACGATCCGGTTGGAACTTAAAATTCTTTCTTGGAGCGAAAATTTGGTCTGTTGCTTTTCAAGTGAAAGTACACATAATATACGTTTGCATATATCGAAAACTTTTTCTTGCTTAAGTTAGCATAAACAATTTAATAAGATTTAATTCGTATAAAGCTCGGTACTACTTGTTATGAATGTTGGTTTACGTGGAAGAAAAATTAATTGCTGTAGAATCCAGCTAGTCTCAGGTATCTCATTTATTATTCAGTTAACGCTCCATTCTCATTTTTATGATACAGGAATTGTGAGGAGCCGTCATATTATTCCGCCCACACGTCCTATGACATTCGGAGTTTTATGCACAAATTTGGAATTAAAAATTCATGAATTACCAACGTAAAGGGGTAATATATGTATATCATAATTTTCTTACCAGAATAGACCACCACAGGATTATTTTTCCAGAGCCTGGAATTCTTCGTTCCCACGTCTCTATTCGTTCTCTTTGACTATGCTTCACATCTTCTAGATCCATGGTCTCGTCTGACTCTTCGGATGTCTCATCACGCTTCCCCCCTGAGCATGTCGTGGGTGGACTCATGGAGCTTCCAAAAATATTCACATGCATTTTTCTTCTTTAGTTGGATACTTTTTAGAAAATAATATCCCGAAGCGCTTTCCTTACTTTCAAAGAAACAGACGCCAGACCGCGGAACTTTCAATAAAATTTGTCCACTTTATCGCCCCCTTCCTTGTCAATTTAGATTTTCATTCTGTATTTCCTTCTTAATTTAATGAGTAAAGTTTTCAAACCTCTTTCACAGCACCCCGTATGGACAACAAATCCACCCGTTTCCCATTTTGTGCGTGATATTGTAATTGACACACACAAAAACCATTTAAGTCTCACTTAACCCACAAGATAAATCCCAAGAACTTATCAGTAAAGAAAATGTGAAAACAGGGAAAGTCTATATCTTCAGCGGTCATTCACAGTTCAGCTAAATACATTTTCACTCCTGAGAAAGTGTACAAAAGATTTGGGGTTTTAAGTACTTTTTCTTTTGCCTCCCTACATTGTAGAACTTTCATAACTCGATCATTATGAGATTACGTCTTATTAAATTAAGAACAAAAGGATGCAGCATTAATAGTCCATTTGCTTTCCTCGAACAAAGTAAGTCCATATCACGGTACAGCTCCTCAATTTCTGGATCTGCTCTTACGGTTCACTCACACACAAGCACAGTTGAGCGTTCGTATGAAACTTATGCACATAATGCTTTCACCTCCCGCAGCAGCAGCGATCGGCAGTGGAGCACATTTAACTCAAAAGCAAACTTTTCACCTCCACTTCCGACTTCCATTGTTTTAACAAAAGAAGAGGGGGCTGCTCGTGCTCGGTGCTGAAAAACGCAAGCCCGAAACGAGATGCTGTTTCATACTTTCCTTGTCTCATTTTTCCTAAACATTTACGGCATAAGCGATCTCACCGCCCACCCATATTCCATTTCCACTATTTCCTGAAAGATCATCAAGTTTGTCATGGAACAAAGTTTCAATGTATTATGCAAGAAGGGAAGAACAAAAGATCTTTTTTGTGCTAGTTGTCCGTTTGTTTATTCTTGTTGTTCATTTCTACATGGTTTGGCCTGTGATCCGATTTCTTTGAAATTCTTATCCTTCTTCCACTTTCTTTATTCTGACAAATATTAATAAACAGCAACAAAACAATAGTAATTACTTACGTATATTGTTAAACACTTTTCATTGCGGTGAGAAAAGCAGCCCCATTTAGTTAGAACTGCCATCAAGGAATTCGCATTATATGTAATTGAGATTCAACTCTCGTTTTCATTTTTCGTCCATAAAAGCACGTCCTGCTGTTTTGTGTGCGTAAAGATAATCACATTAAGTTTTCTAAATTATTTTTTCTTGTCTCTCATCATCATTATTATATTCTGTAACTACAAAGTATTCGAAGGAAGCGTATGTATACTATTCTGCGTTCTTGTGTTTTTGGCAATGAGTTTAACAAGGTAATCTTGTGGATTTTAATTTTACCAAGGAAAAGCTATCATGCTCATAACATTTTCTTAAGGATTGCCTTGAATTGCTTATTTCCTGCTCAACACAACATTTTAGTTCTAGATGTTCACTCCGCAACCACCGCAGCAGATGGTCATTTTCTCTTAGCTTCTAGACTTCCATGATCAGGAAACAAAATAAAGGCTAACACATAGCAAAGCACCACAATGTAATGTTGAATACTGAATGAACAAAAAAGTATGGAGATTTTGGGACGAGCTAATTTAATCTAATCTAATGTAACGCAACTTATGAAAATGTAATACTATTGCATGAAAAGATAACGGAAGTGGAAGAGAACCCAAGAAGAAAGCACAGATGAATACAGTCCAAGGCTGCACTCCGCTAATATTATGTCCTTAGTAAAACCACAATATGCACTTCACAAGAAATAATAATTAGAGCTTGTTTTTAATGCTTTACTTTCACCATTATCATCAGAACCAAAACAGTGTGTTTTATATAGTCAACGTGATATACTATATAGTTGTTTATATTATTATAATATAACCTATAGGCAAAT
>JAQGAP010000942.1:0-24600 GCA_034697805.1 Orchesella bifasciata | reverse complement strand
TTTCAAGATATAACATAAAAAGTTCGAGAAAAAATAGTGCCGCAATCACGATTCCTATTGCTGCCGTTTTCACTCATTGGGTAGTGGTTCTTCCTCTTTGAACTTTCTATGGTGAAGGTAGTAATAAATACAAAGGGCATTGTCTACATTCTACTCCGGTGTTTCGTTGAAGGGACCTCCAGTCCTTGATGTCGTTATAAATTCGTGGATACATTTAGAGTTAGGGAAAGCGACGATATCCAGCTGCGACACATACTCCCCATCCCCATCAAGCTCCTTCTTTCGTTTCTTCTTTACTCAATCGAATTTAGATTTCTGTATGAGTACAATTTCAGATCGTGTAGTAGTATAGTTGTTTCTATACTAGCAAGTACGCATGTAATACGCATACAGGCAAATGTTTTCCCCAAGAGACCTGTGTTGCATCCCATGTCCCATGGAGAATGACCCTTGTCTATTTTCCGAACGCGTCGGACCCAGGTGTTTTGTACGTGTGAAGTGTACTCTAAACAATAGCGATAGCGTTACAGGGAAAAGAAAAAACGCTGACATTTACAAAATACAAAACACGAGTTTTGTGTATTTTCTAAGTGTTTTCTAAACGAGCAAAAAAGTTTTCAGCCAGACATATCCCACCCTTCTCTACTCACTTTACCATTATGGAGGAAAAGGACAAGTGCAGCTCAGCATACAACAATTGCGCTTGTTTGTTGGTCTAGTTTACCTCCTTTTGTATTGTGGAAGAGATGGAGAAAGTAATATGACAATGTCTAACCATAGTACATGGTTGTCTTTAGTATTCTTGTTATACAGTATGAATATACATATATAGACGCATAACATCATCATCATGTACAAAGTAGAAACCCATTTTGTGACATGTTTTTTCCTCTTTCTTTCTCTCTACTTGTTTTGCAGATTGGTTGGGTCCATTATCCTGGTCAGTTTCCAGTGTCTGCTCGCCGTTGGTGTTCAATTTATGTCGTCGTAAAAATGTCCGTATTTTGTCCCTTGTGGGGGGTTTCCTCTTCCCACTTTCACTTTTCTTCACTTCGTTTGCAACCGAGCTTCATCAAATCTTTTTCAGGTGAGAAATATCACTTTCCCATGTGTATATGGTATCAAAAATTTGTAGAATATTAAAGTTGTTTGTTTCCTGTTTCGTTCCATTTGCATTGTATTATTTACATCATTTTATCCTTTACAGTATTACTATGCATTTCATTTTTTGATTTGCCAGCAAATATTGTTTTTATTTTACTTATTAGAAAACAAAGAAGCTTGTGTATCTCAAATGCTATAATATATGCTAGTTCCTTTTTCCGTCATAAATAATGTCATCTACAAAATCAAGACTAAAGCTGTATGCATGCATGCATATTACTCTAACGTACCCATTTTTTGCTCCGTCCAAACACTTTAATTTATACGCTTGAATAGAGGAAATGGGTTTTTTTATGTACAGACTACACAGGCATAACGTTGAAGTGTTTTCTTGGAGATGTATACACACACATACAGCCTTCAGCGTCGTCATAATATCATATCATGTTCAAACGTTTTCACTTGACTCTCTTGAAGAGATGAGAAAGACAAGTGGAAAAAATTGACTCATGCGCTCAATTTTTATTATCCATTGTGTACATGAGTGACTTGCTGACACACTTATCTATTGTTATAATGCGTGTCCATTTGTTCTCCTATACATCACTACTGGAATGCAGCACAGCGCACTTAAGAAAAAATTGCTGTTACCCGTTTCTTATAAAACGGAGAAGTGACTTGGAGGGAGAATAATAACAGTGGTGAAATGTAAAAGAGCTCCAAGTAAACTTTTCTCGGAGCGTCAAATATCGATTGATGCTCACGTTGGCAAGCCTCCACATACATGGGCATGATTCAAAAACTTCCAAGAGTCAAACAGTAGCACTAAATGACATTTATTTTACTGTTTTCAGACCAAACGGTCGAGATAAGTTTATAAATTTTTCAAGTAACTGAACTTCAATCGGTAAAGAATACAGCTGCTAAAAATTAAGAATCATAATGAATTAAATGTGGAATCATCTACTTCTTAAAACTTTGACTTATAGTTTACAATATAGGTTTTATCCATAACAAGCGACAATTACTACTTATTGGTTTATCTCGCCCTTTTGCATTTTCAATGTTAAAATCATTTTGCTAATAATTTTTACAGTATATTGTCCATGTTGTGTTTTGCCAATGAGTAAACTCAAATAAACACAGTACAGTATGGCTTGGCTGTATGTCAATGTAAATGGGATGTCATCATGTCATGAACTTGTCGCATAAAGAAATGAGAAAAATGTAGCTCACCGGTGATATAAGGCTGCTGTTCATACGCTCTACTGAAAACAATTTTGCAGACATCCACCAACCATGGTTTTTCTCATATCCAAACAAAAGCTTGTGTGTGTGAGACTATATGAAAATAGCTTAAAACATTAAGGTTATGAAGACTTAGTCAAAACATGTTGCTGAAATTTTTTTTGGGAGGCTGGATGATGTAGGCAGACGGCAAATGCTTTTTGGGGAAGGTCGTATATTTTGGTTGCGTTACATTCTCGTTTTTTACAAGAGTTAAAACTGCGGGATTTGGTATTACATTTCCGACAAAGTGCTTTCGTACACTAAATCAATATAACGACCAAAAATTTGTGTGTACTAAAAGAATGTATAAGAAAATATTATTTTTGTCTCTTGTTTGTTTTTCCAATATGAAAAATCTCTTCTCTATGTAGATATTCAAAATGGAACTATCAAGTTGAAATTGCTTCCAAACAAAAATATAAGGCATGATCACAGAAAACCCTTTTTATTCGTCATATATATTGCTATTCCTTAAAATACAGATGCGTGTAAAGATTTCTATACAAAAGAAAGCAAAAAAAAGTATCTGTAAGTTCACCTAGCACCTCCGGATAAAAGTTCAAGTGAAGAGATCGGCATTTCCTGCTGCTAATAAAATAGTCAAAAAGGGACCGTTCAGCTCGTTTCTTCCAACCGATTGAATTTCATCGGTTGAAAAAAAAACGCAGAGTTGTACAAATATACATACATTTTTGGAATTGGTTGATACTCGAGGAAAGGAGAAAAGCTGAGACTCCATTTTCTCGGATATGTGAACAAGTTCAATTCAACAAATTCAATGAGATTTGTTCAGACAGATAGGCGCAGAAAAGCAGGAGTAGCAGTGGGAGAAGACGACGAAAGAAAGAAAAATATTCAGTTATTTTTTCTTCAGATGGTCCCATATTCACTTCAACTTTTGAATCGACTCAAATAAATATGTATACGGACAGCAAGGATGCAGGCGTGTTTTGATCGTATAAAGGGAATTGCCAGGGTGGGATGTGAAAAGGAAGAGAAAGTGTGAGTAATGCAAATAAAGTACACTTTCACTTTAGCTATTTTATGTAAGTTACCTATCCGAATTGCCATTTTGGGATTGGGACTTTTTGAACTGCCCGGTACCATAACTGTATTTTACACCAAGGAATGCATCTAAATACATGCTTATAAGTTGCAATAGGGAGCTCTAAAGCTTTTATAGTTGCTTAACATTTTTATTTCCTGAAACTCTTTCCCTCAATGCAAAAGAGATAGCCAAGCCAAAAAAGCTGAATGGATTGGCCATTGGGTCAAAAAATGCTTGTACTGTTGTAGCGCAGCGTACTGCACAAATATATGTAATATGTATATGAATGATCATTTATCAATCCATTTTTATTTTATGTGCATTACAATTATTATTGTATGCAATTATAATTCAATAAAGGTTTTGACAACTTAAATTTTTTGCGTGTTTCAGTTTTGGACTTATTGGAGGTATCGGCTCCTGCATCGTTCGAGAGAGCTCTGGAGTAGTTCTTGGGGAGTATTTTCGTCGTCGGCGACAATTTGTTGAGCAAGTGGTTATGGCAGGGACAGGAGTAGGAGTGACCTTGTTCTCCTTATTGTACCTTAGCTTCAGTAGACATTTGGAGTGGTCACAGGGGTTCCGGATCGGGGCTGGACTGTCCATGATCTGTATTCTCTTGCCAGCCTTCTACCGCACTGCCAATCAGTACAATCCTAATCGGGCTCAGCTGAAGGTAAGGGCAAACACGTGTGGGGCTTTTAATTTTTGATTAATTTAAGAAAGGGCATCAGGTTTTAATAGACCATTTAAACAAAAACACTCTTTGATAATTTTCAAGCTCTTTTCTGCCCAATAGGCACATCTATTTTATCTCCACTCGATAGCTAAATGAAACAAAACTACAAACACTTACCACACCGTTAAGAGTGCATCTGCAAAAGATCTGCTAACGTGAATGATCTTCAACTTTTCTTTGTAAATTTCAAGAACCCTTTCAGTCTATTCTTATCTTCCATCTTGTTTGATTTTGGTCCACTTCACTAACTCTTAATCTCAAAGAGATAGTGTAGTCAAGCTAAACTGTGATAAACCATATATATACATCTTTAGAGGTCAAAAATACATATTATGCCGAATACAGACAAGAGAGTTTCGCAATAATCCAAAAGCTGAAGAATTCATTTCTTGATCCCAATCTCCCCTTCCGTCTCTCTTTTTCTTCACCAGTGAGCAGTAAACGGGGAATGTTTATGAGCCCGTTTTTCGCCCATTTTCATCTTCCCCTGCTTCACTTTGATTTAGGTAGTAACCTGTTTTTGATCTTCGACTTGAGCAAGAAGTCAAAATGGGATTTTGTTGGGTACACTGCAACATATTAGATCTCAATAAAAACTGGGTCGCACAAGCCGAAAAATATGTGTTGTGTTGTAGTTCGTGACTTGTGTTAAGGAAGGAAAACTTCAAAGGAAGATCGGAAAGTTAGGAAGAAAAATCAATGGAGCCGGGAAGACCTATCTTTTGTTCTTTTTCTAACATAATTCCAAACTATATGTGATAATGCGGGCTAAAAATCATATGATAACGATACGTTACGTTATGTTGCCCCCGTTATGTTCTTGACTAGAATCCTTTATCCCATCCGTTACGTTTGGCATCCTTAAAACATTTTATATCTTTTTGAGAAATTTTGCTGGAAGGAAGGATGCATGCAGTTATACATCATATTATGGCGTGATCATGGTAGTGGTAACTTATTACTTCCACTTGCTCTCCTTCTCCACATATCCTTTTTTGGGGGTATTAGAGTCAGTTGGGCAATAAAGGAGGAGAGGCTGGATTACTATAACTGATATGATTATTACCAGTCGCTGATTCACTCCTCCTCTGAGTTTCACACGAACGATTTTTCTCTTTACCAAAAGTGAAATTCTTTTAATGATGGTGGTAGCTAGAAGGCCGGACATTTCTACGATATGATAATGATTATTACTTTTTATAAGCATCCGTAGTTTTAAAAACGGGCTACGATTTCCCCATTCACTCTCCGCTATTCCTTCCTATTTGACGCTTTGCTGGCTTAAGCCCTTTGGCTATAAAAATAATATACAGAAGGAAGGAAAAGGGTATTATTACGTACGAGTGAAATACGGAAGAAATACTTGGGTTTTTTTCACTCATTTACATTTCTTACTACTTTTTTCTCGCTCTGTCTGTCTCACTACCAAAAAGTCAGAAGTCTATGCTTTCTCAAGTGAAAAAGTTGATTCAATTGCTGTCTACTCTCTCCATGCGAATCACTTTTTCCTTCTTCCAGCCTTGCCTTTCCAGACTTTAAAAATGCTCAATTTATTTTTACGTTTATGAAATGCCCTCTTGTTTCTTTTCTTTTCTATTTGATTTTTCCTGCTATATCCCCCAAAGTTCATAAGTTGCACTTTAGGGTTAAGTGATGTAAGAAACGTAAAAAAACTGACATTGAGCTGAGCTAGCCTTACAAGGTATCGTTGAAAAAGAATATCATGATGAAAACTGGATGAGTAAAATCGAAGGAAGCACAGCTTTTTAAATTATTTTACTTCTCTACTCCAAATTTTTCCTCTTTCAGTCAGTATCGTCCACCAAAAAACTTTTCCGATTTAGTTTGGCCCGAATTATTGCTCCTTGCTCCTTTTTCTGTGATGATGGCTCTCCAATAAAATTTATTAAAACCTGAGGCTTTTGTCGACGATTTAAGGTAGAAAGCATATTACCTTCTTTGCCTGGAAATGAGTTTCCACTCCTTTTCAGTCTCCAAAATAGGTATAGACAGGAAAGCGACGTGGATATATTTCCGTATGACGATCACGTTATACATTTCCCTGCTCTTCATGGGTTATTTAGCCTTGAGCTACTACTGCGGAAGGCATAAAATATCCTAAATTTCATTTTCGGAGAAAATGTCATGATAAACGTTGTTTGCTTTTTGCTTCCGCTTTTTGATTTGTTTGCTTTTTCGCCGTGATGTGATGAAATGAAAGTCAATATGCAGAACAAAAAATCAGAATGCATTCCCTGAAAACCCATGATGTCCCAGTTTGCCAAGAAATTGGGGATGTTGTATATTGTATTTCAAATGCAATTCAGCACAGGGATTGTATGTAGAATACTTTATGCGAAAGAAATCAGCAAGCTGAGGCAAATGTGACAGATGATTCAAATTGAATTTCATTTCCACCATAGCTTCCACCTCTGCCACTGTGAATACAAGCTTTAACAGCTTCCTACACAATTCAAATAAGTTTGGAACATGCCATTTCGCCACCGCCACCAGTTGGCTAACCATTTGTATAAGCCAAGACAAACTTTGGCTACATAAATCATAGTCAGTTCTTCCTAATCGGGAGACAATTTCATAGAAAAAGAGTTAAAAAAGCCATTATCCGAATTACTAAAATCGTATAATAAATCTCTTTTTTTGGAGAGAATCATTGAATCAACCAATTTGAGGCAGGTATGTAGGTAGTTTTAATCTAATGTAAGAGAGCAGACGGAGAAAAGTATCAGGAATGTGGGAAAGATTCATTGTTTAATGGTATGCGCCTGCTTGCCTATCTGATTTATTTGCATCTTTAGAGAATGGAGATACACACGGTGGCAGAGGTGATTTATACTTTTTAACATTTTCATTAACTGTTTCCGTCATGCGGTGTAGTAAATTTTTCATCCTGTGATACCAACTTGGAAGAAGTGAAAAATCAATAGCAATATATAAAGCTTATAGGAACATTAGTCACAATCAAAAATGACTGGAAGAATTGGAGGAAGAAAGAATCAATCGCTTTGGTGGTAGGAATGAAAAATATTTTTGATAACTTATAAATATATCTTGAGTTACCTATTCTTATCCTTTTCTATGTGTTTGTGTGCAAACTTTCTCTCAGTGGATTCTATCTACTCTCACATTTCAGTTTCAATTGCACGTGTAAAAAATTGATACCTTAACGTTTCATATTTATATCTTTTGTGTAAAACGACTATAAGGAATGAGAATAGCAGTACATATAACTCACAGCATGAGAAAACAAGACTGTTATCCTTCACCTTTCCTTCGGGATATTTTCACCTTTTTTATCATCCATCCATGCATTTTCCTACTTGTCGGTCTGTATTTTCCCCAGTACCACCGGTGAAACGAGAGAAGAGGCAAGTTGGAGTTGGATGCGTAAATTGCGATGGCAGAGGCAAGAGATAGAAAAATAAAAAAATGGTTACATATGAGAAAATAAAAAAATATCAAGAGAAACTCTTGAAAATCGACCAGCTGAGCAGTGACTAAAGGTTGTTGAATGAGAGGAAAAGCCCGTCCTTTCTGCTGAATAGGGTTCTTTCCACTAAATTCGTGTGCGGTACCCTTACAAGGTGGCAACGTATATACCTTCTACACCATATACTTGGATATACGTATGCATATATATACTAGTTCCACAGACGGAATCGTTTTTTCTCTCTCTGATGAAAATGTCGATAATTTATTGCTCCCAACGAGATGATGCTGACTGAGAGATGGGTTTGGCTTCATCTTTATCGTTACAACTAGACCACTATACTACCTTTTTATTCCGTTTGTGAGAATAAAAGTTGTATATTTTCCAACTGCTACCCTTTCCCAATGCCATTATGTACAACTAAAATTGTGCGTGATACCAGTGTCCGTATCTCTTTCAACCTTTTTATTTGTTAGACTTTCATGCGGATATATTTTTGTATCCAATGCTTTTTTGCTACCATCAATGTAATTCATTCCGTTTTTCTATTTTTATTGCATTTATGGGTGCGTGTATTCCTTTCAATGTGCATATGCGTATTCATTCATTGAAAAAAATATATAGAAAGCATCCAGAATCTCAATCCCGTCTCTCGCCATTTGTTATAGAGATTTTGAATCTAATCTATGGCACACACATCAAAATGATGCTACTACCTTACCACCATTAAACCAGAATTGTGTGAAGGGAACAGGCACGTACGCATAAGTGGAAATGGTAAATAGCAAAACGTTGTATTAGCGAAGTTAAAGTATTTCCCTTTCTTGTGGGAATATATCCAGTTCAGGTAACATACGGGTTGAAAGTTTTACTTAATGAATGCTCCAATTTATCCAAAACCCCACTATATGTAACAGAAACAGAAAGGAGTTCACTTTGGAAGCGTATCCTTTAAGAGCTCTATGTCTACATTGGGGAATAAAATCCGCATCCTCTTTTAGTATATTTAATGTACTAGTAAATCAGGAAATTTTATCTCATTTACCGAAAATACTTCCTTTTAGTAGAAGCCCGTAGTAAAAAAAATTGGCTTTTAAAACTACCTTTCTCCACTCCGAGCCGGGGGATAGAATTGTCGACAAAAGTAAGTAAAATCCTGCAACGCAACGGCATTTCTTTCCAGAAAGTATCCTTTAAAATATTTCCCTGTTATAGCTACCATGCTACTCAATGGATCCCTTTCCGTATGGCTACAAAACTATTCTATTACTTTCACAATGCGGCTTTAGCTAAAACTGAAAAGAACCCACTAATTGCTTTCACTCACTTAGAAGGACACGATGCAGCTCACACCGACTGGGGAAATGTGTGTGGTGCAAAGTAAATGGTAGTCATAATGGTTTACTTAACTACAATGCGTTGGGCATATAGTCATTGGGGGGACAGGACGAGGCCATCTAATCCAGTGTACATATATCTACGTCCCGTGAAAGAAGAGTAACATGGTTGAAGCTATAAAATTTGAGCTTATGTCTCAACCCGCATTTTATTTTTATGTGATGGCCAGCACATTTGAAATAATTTTGGGGAGATGAAAATGGAAAAAAGAAGTAATTATAGTCATTGTCAATTCTGGGAACGAAGTAATCTCACTTGTCAACTACCTAATAAAAGCTATAAATGGTACTGCGCTGCACAGATTTCTTTTGTTTTTTTGCAATGTGTAAAATAAAAAAATATTTTTGTTTTCAGAACCAAAGACAGCCACCAAGTCCAAAAAGTCAACGTGCCAGCTCAATTCTTCTCCCTTTGGGTGGTGACATCTGTCACAGTCTCAACCTTTTTTGTGTTCCTGCTCTTAAGCCTGTTTTGTGGTCAGCCTCCATCTCAAGTTTTGGTTTGTATGCTCCTGTCTTTCTGATGGTAAGTGTGTGTCTTCTTTTGAACATATATCTAGCACGCATATTCATTCATAAATCATGATACGATACCTACATATTGTACAAACATCACACGCACACAGTAATTTTCCTGTTCTCCAGTTTAGATATGAACGTGACATGTCAAATGCAGACAAAGCTTTTCTCAGATATATACAAGAAAAACACATAATACCAAATAATATGTCCCAAATCCCTACACAACAGGTTGTCTACCGTGTCACTTGTCACCTGGGCTCTCACTATTTTAGTAAAAAAGCTTAAGTATTACCAGTCACCACTCTATATATACCGCCGGCTTTTTCTAACATTCTCCTCTTTCACTTCAGGTCTGTATACAGTAATCTTGAAAAATGATAGCTTACCACTGGGAAAATCTTTCATGATAGAAAGACTACGTATTATGCACACCATAATATATACTGCTTGTGAGTATAAAGATACAAGCACAATAAAAATCTCGACATTTTACTAGGAGTACTTTCACTCTGGTTTTAAGTGAATTTTTCTGTTGTCACGAAAGCTTCATAATAATATTTGACTCAGCCTCTTACTCTTATCATCACATTGTCATCTCATCTGAACACGAAAGTAGAAGCATGAATGAAAGGATGTGAGATATAGAAAGAAAAAAAGGAGTAAAAAATATGGTGTGTGCTCTCCATTTTTCTCCTTTCCTTCCATCTTCATCCAAAAGCAATTCTCGTGTATGAAGATGACATCTCTCCATCCAAAACACTACATCACCAACACGGACTATGGACTTCCTCCTGTCAACTGTAATATTTTTTACTTCTTGGCGTTCTCACGAAACCAACCAGTTCCAAGTTTTTCTACTCTTTATGCCCGAGGAGTGAAAGAAACGGGGGAAAATAGATATGACCTCTTTCATTTTGAAAAAAGACAAAGAGCATTATCATCATTTTGTGACAGCATTTTTTTCAGTGCGGCCTTTCCCCTTTTACTGCTTTATACTCAAAGATTATTGCATTTACACTTCACCGGTTCACCGCCCTTCTTGTTATGCTCTCTCCATTCCGCAAGAAACAAGTATATATTAGGTCATATCCTTCACCAAAATGAAGTAGACTGTCAGGTTGGATGGAGGACAAGGAAATAAGGAGATGCTGACTTATGAATCCTCGGAGAATGTCAGAAACTTACAGAAAGGGAACGTAGTGAATGGGAAACTTAATGTAGATGTGATCTGATTTTTTGACACTCTACAACAAAAGCACATACGCAATATGTCAATAATAAAACTGGGTTAAATAATCAAGTTATATTTTCATCTTTGATGGGAGATGGGATAGAATTTTCCAAAATAATTTTTACTTCCCAAAGCAACTCAGGTCGTAAAGTCGTAAATACATTTGGGCATATCCTGTTCTACATTCTAAACTAGGCTACAAGAGTAAAGAGAAGCAGTTGAGTAAATATTTATCACTGGTACACAGAACGTCTGGGTAATTCTAAGAACCAATCCAGTATTGCGTTATAAATTGACAGAAAATGTACTACTATTCTTCCAATTGTATCTGAATACATTGGAACAGTTTGTGTCTGTGGAAGAAAGAGCGAGTCTAACATGTTGTGATGAGAAAGTAAGCACGCAACCATTGAAGGGAAAGCAGGAGTGAAGAAAAAGCAAGCTGTAAAATGGACATGTTATTTGCGCTAATGTTATTGCGATACGTGATCCAGGCATATTATATAATACGTTACCCTTTCAGCAAACTCACGAACAACTATCTTTCTACTTAGCGGATGTTGTTTCGGAATTGTTTGCCTGTATTGTGTGTGCTATTCTCTGCATAGTGTGGTCCAGAGAACAAAAAAAAAGATTTAGAGAAGATAGATATAACACGTTACATTCACTGGAGAAACAGCTCGATGATTTTGCTTCACTACAAAAAATTTTCCGCTCGGTTTCTCCTTTTTTACTATTCTGTCAACTGGTTAAGCATGATTGATGGAGAAGCGGCTTTGAAACAGAAAATATTCAGAATGGCATTCGCATATATATGAGTACAAATTTTAACATATGGAATGTGCTTTCGGGCAAAATAAGCGTACTACAAACTACATATTACTTGGATTCAACTGGTTTCACAATATTCATGTTTTGTGTACATTTTTTTCAGTCGGATTTTGGAAGAAGTGAAGGTCTTTCGGGAGGTTCTTTGTTACTACTCCAAACTCATCTTGGACTGGGACTTTCACTGGGAGTAATTTTGGGTGCTATTTTAACTCTGAAAAAGTTTCAGTGTTGTCAGGTGTCTCCGAGAATGTTGTGCTGTATCACGTGTGTTCTTACTGGTATGTCTTTACATATGCATACTATTGAATTATATACTCTTGCTTGTAGTAGTTTGAAATATATTACTCACGCTGAGTTTGTGTTGCTTTCATGTTTTTCAGGATTATCCATGATAGCAATTTCATCGGTGAAAGGCTATTATGGCTATTCACTATCCGCCTGGATATATGGTATCGCATTAGGTAAGATGAAACTATTAGTTTAAAGAATTATTGTATCTTGATGCTTGCACCAAGCTTGCTTTTGCTGACGGTTGTAATATGTTGGTAAACCATTTTAACAGCATTTACACGCATAAACAGTTTGGTTTTCATATCCAATTTATTGACATTTTCTTCAATTTGTGATCGGGGTCGGTTCATTCATATATATTTTCAATATCGTATTATTGTGTCTTCTTAGTGTCAACACGATTAGTTGAAAAAATAGAGTAAACAAATTTTCTACATATTCTGTATAGGCCATAAACCAAGAGAGAAGGCAAAAGGATAACTAGCATCGCAGCAAAAAACCAAACATCAATTTGTCTTTTTACCCACCAAGACTGTTGAATACTTGGTGGATGAAGATATTCATTGCTGTCGGGATGCCGCAGGATGTATTCAGCCCACCACACAGCATTTTCTAAGGCGCTTGTCGGACGGTCCTTGGAAATTATAGAAAGTCTTTTCATCGCATTTCGATACCTACGGAAGGAAAAATATAAATCAAAATTCTGGATATGCACAATATTTAAAGTACGGCATGAAACCTTATTGGAAGCATATATGTGCATAAATGCATACTTGGGGTTTTCTAAAATTTCCGATATGGCATGCTCCAGTTCTTCTTGTTTCAAAGTAATGATTTCCAACATAATTCCAGCATTTCTGGAAGCAACCGTGTGAGCATTGAAATCTTGTTCAGCCAACACAGGAAACGAAATAATAGGTACTTCAAAGTGTATAGCTTCAACCGTAGAGCCCATCCCAGAATGTGAGATGAAAGCTTTTATCTTCGGATGTGCTGTAAATTAAAAAAAAAACATATTATATACTCATCGTCAGTGAGTGCTTGTTCTTAAAACACCCTTTTAACCTATATAATGCCTTGAATACCCAATAAACTTAGCTGAGGAGCCCAGTTAGTCACCATAACATGATTAGGCAAGGTAGCATTGATATCAAATGTAGATTTCCAAATGAACTGCATATTGGGAAAGCTTCGAATAGCTTTGATAAATTCTTCTTGGGTATGTTTGTCAAAGTTTACGAACTCAGCTACTGTTCCAAAGCTGACATAAATGAAGCCATTCTTCCCTTTGTTGATAAAATCTTCGAATTTCTGAAAAAATTGACAATTAAATAAAATATAAATAGTTTTATTGTTAAGGTTTTGCTTACAACAGTTTTTATAAGTATAGATGAGGTATACTTTGGATAACGGCTCAGATTTTCTGAATGAAGTCATTCCTCCGACATTAATGACGTGAGGTGGCAGCGATCTTGCATAATCTAAGGAGTAATGTGAAGTCAACATAAGAAGATTTGCACTCCTCTCGATTTCACTGAATGGAGGCAACTCTTCCAAACCCAATCCTGTTTTTGTCACTTGTTCTAATTTTGGGAAATACCAATATTCCCGTAGCACTTGCCAAACGAGGGGACTCACTCCGTTTACAAATCTCTGTAAAAAGCTCATTTCCTTCCCTGGTGGGAAATTAAACATGCATTCCGTTACAGATGCAGTTTCATCAGGCAGCCCATACGCGTAATACCAACCCATCATTGATGAACTCCCGTAAATGATGAGCTTTGACTTGTGAAGGTGCACTAGCCCGTAAGCACACTCATTCATAAGTCCGTCTACAACGATGAGATCGAAACTGGATGACTTAACCCATTCCATAAATTCCGAATCGGAGTACAGTGATTCACAGGCTAGAAGGCCTAATGAAGGGAGTTCAAACCACATATTCAACATTCGTTTGTTCTTCCGAACTTCATAGAAGCTCATGTATCCTTCCCATGGACCCATGGTCTCCTTCCATTTCTTTGGCGCATAGTCATGAATCTTTGGATGGGGATCCTTGGAGTCGTAGGAGGAGATATAGGTTACATTGTGACCTTTGTCAGAGAGAGCTTCTATCAGTGGCCAAGTCGAAATTCGTTGACTGTACGAGCCAACGATTCCATAGAATAAAATATTTTCACTTGAAACTGGACTACTCCCTAGCGTAATTAAGAGTAAGGAGGTTACTGTTACTGCGAATAGCAATGTGTTCATTCTAAAATTCAGTAGTACCATTATGAAAATCCAACAGGAAGAATTTAAATGTCTCAAATGTTTGCTGTATCTAGTTTTGTTAGTGGACCAACGGTCAACGGAGATTGTTAGAAGCTTGGAGTCACCTGCACAAGTAGCACGTTTGCTTACATTGACTTCATATATTATAGGGTTTGTTTGGTAAAGATTGATCTCAATTCACATTCACATACATAATATTCAGATTGCAATGCACCCACAGCAGCTATACCTGGGTTGGTGAGCATTTCGGTGATAATGATAAATGTGAGCATGTACTGAATGCATGATGTTTTACCTAAGGAGACGAATAGTCATATTTCTGTTTTTAGCTTGCTTGCTGCTAGATTACAATCAGGTCAGTGAAGCTAAAAATGAAATGGGACGTCTGTAACCACTGGCCTTCACGCTGGCTGACGATCAAATCAAAGAAGAGCTATTTAAAAAGGTCACTGTTGGTTTTACTAATCCAACATAGAATAGTGTAAGGTGTAAGAGACTCTATATGGAGTAGATAATTTTTTCCACACTTTGCTCAGGCAAGAAAAATCTTGAAATTCAAGAATCGCAGACCGGATGTGTAACATTCATCTTGATAATTTATTTTATAGTTTTGAACGCGGTAAGAATTTGTGTGAAGCATTTAATTGTAAGGTAGTAGGAGATAACAATTTTTTCTGTACAAACCTGGAGGACGGGTTTGTACAGAAAACCTTATCTTCATAAAACTATAAACTTTTTTGTGGCCATCGCAGTGCAGTAAGCAGTTTTCTCACCATCTCCTTATCATTAGTTTACTTACAGCTTTGTTTGCATTAAAATTTCTGATATGGCATACTCAAATTCAAATAGTTGTAACTTTATGCATACATATATGCTACTATGCATGTGCTATTTCATGTATTGCTCTACAAACACAAGAAAGGACATGAGACACTCAACTGACGAATTGAAGTGAATAAGTCAGTTGTTTGGCCCCACCTGAGAGCGCATGACAAAAGCTTTCTTATCAAAGTTGACAAATTCGGTTGCCACTTTCAAAACGAAAACAGAGCATGACAAACTATTCTTCGTTGGCATTGAGGACTTAATTCACGCGCAGAATGGCGTATAATCGACCAATGGAGATTATATACATACTTTATAGTATGGGCAACGGGCATTTTGAATGAATATGTATAATTGACAATTGAGTTCATTGCAATGAGTGGGGTCGTTTGGTCCGCTTGTTCTTTCACGTGTACCGAGATTGTAACAGGATATTTTATGTAATGGAGCGCATATTAATGTAAAATACATATGCTAATCATTGCATGAAAATAATTTGCGGTAGCTCAAGAACGTGCAACAGATCGCTACACAGACTTGATATAGACAAAGGCAGAGCCACAACACATTTTTTACTTTAATTTGACTTTAATTTCGATGATGATTCTGGTTCAACAAATATGAATTGTATAACTTTACTAACGAGCAGGTATAGAGACAGTAAAGACGTCATTATAATCGTTAGTACGCCAAGTGTAGCCACAACCCACACGTCAATGTTCCTCTTAACCCACCAAGTCTGCTCGACGCTAGGTGAACGAAGGAATGAATTGGTGTCCTCATGTCGAAGTATATATTCCGTCCACCATACCGCAGTTTCAAGTGGTGGTATTTGTCGGTCCTTGAAAATTTCGGAGAGTTTCTTCATTCCATTTCGATACCTGAAACAAATTTGTACCAGGCACGTTGCATGAAACAGAGTACATGATATATTATGTATGTATCTCTCTCTCTCTCTTGTAGTTAGCGATAGATAATGAGTGCATTACTTTTCGTTGTGTAATATTTCCGTCAGTGCATGTTCCATTTCGTGTTGGCGTAGTCCAATAATTTCAAGCTTGATTCCAGCTCCTCTTAATGCAATAACTTCGGCATTCAAATCTTGTTCAGCCAATATTGGGACACAAATTAAGGGCACTGCGAAATGGATTGCTTCTGTTGTGGAACCCATTCCAGAATGTGTCACAAATGCTTTGATTTTAGGGTGAGCTAATGAACAGAACGGAATACAAATCATGTAGGACTGCTGCATTGAAACCTGCATGTTTGTACTGCTAGGTAGATATAATGCTATATGAAATTAAATGTAGTACTGCGTCGCGTAAATCGCAACTCGTACTTATTTACCCAAGAGTGTTTGTTGTGGTGCCCATTTCGTTACCAATACATTATTTGGTAAAGTTGCATTTATATCAAATGTAGATTTCCAAATAAACCTCATATTCGGAAAACTTTTGAAAGAAAGGATAAATTCACGCTGTACTTCCTCATCAAAGTTGACGAATTCAGCAACAGATCCAAAACTGATGAAAATGAAGCCCTCTTTCCCTTCATTAATAAACTTTTCCATGTCCTTTACAAACAGACAACATACAAATTATAAGCTTCATTGTAATTATACGTACTTATATAATTATGTAGAAAACTACGGTAATGAACCTTTGGTAATGGTTTCTGTTTTTTTGAGACAACAGTTCCTCCGATCGGGACGACGTTAGGTGGGAAAGATCTTGGATAGTCCATTGAAAAATGGGTGGTCAGCAGTATCAGACTTGCATTTTTCTCAATCTCAGAGAACCTCGGAAAGTCATCTACTTGGAGACCCGTCTTTGTGATTGCTTCCAGTGCAGGGAAATAAGAGTAATGTCGCATTAGTGTATATGTAATAGGATGTATAGCATTAACAAATCTTTCCCAGAAACTGATCTTATTTCCCGATGGGAAATTATAGATGAGATCGGTTACAGATGAGGACTCATCGGGTAGCCCATGAGCATCAATGTAGGATGACCAAGCCACGGTTGTGCTGTAAATCACCAATTTTGCGTTGAACCAATGCGCCAAACCATATCCGCACTCGTTTACTATACATTCTACCACGACAATGTCAAACTTTGCAGATCTCATCCAGTCCACGAAGTCAGGATCGGTGTACAACATTGTACACGCGGCCAATCCCAAATTCTTCAGCTCATACCACATTTTCACCATTCTGTTGTCCTTTCGAACGTCATAAAATCTTATATGCTCTTCCCATGGTCCCATAGCTTTCTTCCATTTTTGTGGCACGTAATCATGTATACGAGGGTGCTTTACGGGGTCATTACTTTCCAAAGATGAAAGGAAGGTGATGTTGTGTCCTTTGTTAGCAAGAGCCTCCATGTACGGCATCATGGAGATTCTTGTGCTGTGAGTTCCAACTGCGTTGTACATTAAAATGTTCGCACTGTAGGCTCGTTGGATGACACTGAGATAAGTTACACATGAGAATAGTGTGATAATTAAAGCCTTCATTTTGGATGATGTTATAAAAATACGTAAAGCACAAGGAAGAAGAATGTGAGCTCCTGAATCTGTAGCTGGGACTAAAGTGATATGTGGTTTGACAATCTGGTAACTTTTTGAGGTTGGATGCATGCTCTGCAGCTGCATGTAATACCGGCTGTGGGTGAAACAGCTTGTGCAATCCATATACATAGATTCATTCCGTATCGGACTTCAAACTATATTTTTCCATCATCTCATCCGTATCTGCAAGTGACGTGCTGGTTGCAGTAACCTTGAAATACTATTTTATCATCCAGCACTCAATTAACTGACCATAAAAACAATGTATTCTGTATTCAATGTAATCATATCTGATATTTGAATTACATTAAAAATTGAGCATTGAGCAAGTTACATCATCAAAGTTGGTTTACTAAAATGATGATTATTTCCATAATCGAAAATGAACAGATTTTATTTGTAGTGATAGCGGCTATGTGCATTGAAGCAATGTATATAGTACGTACATTTCTCAATTTTGGTTTAGCATGTACTTCAAGTTATACAGTGGTGTGGTTGCAGGTTGAAGTGACCTTGAAAAACCCCGAAGCTCACTTGACTGAGCTATTTTCTGTCAAGAAACTGTAAGTCACCTCTGTATGCTATGCGTGATGTCTTCATTTTACTGACAATCAAAAGTAGAAAAGCGTATTATTAGTCATATGCTTTCCAAAGTAGGCAGTATAAACATAATCCTTATTGTTGCATTGTTTTACAAAAAATAAAAATCTTTATGAAAACTTTAAATTCAAAAGTATTTAAACTAGTTGTCGTGCTGAAATTATGCAAAGTATCATGGTGCGTTATTTTATGTTTTCAAAACAAATTTAATTGGATTTACTCTTTCTTGTTCTTAATATTTACATCTGTGGTATTGAAAATGTGTCTTAGAACTTTACGGGTGGCAAAAAACATTGCGTAGGCGAGTACACAGAACACAAACTGTAAAACAAGAAATATAGAAATCCAAACATCAATCTGTCGTTTCACCCACCACGATTGTCCGACACTAGAAGGTCGAAGGAATAAGTTAGAATTCTCATGCCGAAGTATATATTCCGTCCACCAAACTGCAGTGTCTAGCGGAGATACCTGTCGGTCCTTGAAAACTTCTGTTAGTTTCGTCATACCAAACCGATACCTATAAACCGTGAATTAAATAGTTTACTGTTTGAACATCATTTTGGGTTATTATTCTTAAGCCTATGATACAAGATAGCGTACTTTGTATTGCTTAATATTTCCGTCAGGCCATCTTCCAAGTACTGCCTCTTCAAACCAATAATTTCAATCTTGATTCCGGCATCTCTTGATGCAACAACTTCTGCATTCATATCCTGATCAGCCATTATCGGGACGCCAACCAGAGGCACTGAGAAATAGATTGCTTCTGCAACTGATCCCATTCCAGCATGCGTCACAAATGCTTTGATTTTTGGGTGGGCTAATAATAAATTAGATGTTAACACTAGACATGCTATAGTAATTTCTTAGTTAATAAGGCGAAGCAAAAGCAAAGCAAAACATTTCAGTTCATTTTTTGTCGCATCATAGTAAATGCATTAGTACCTAGAAGCGTCTGCTGTGGTGCCCATTTCGTCAAGAAAACATTGCTTGGCAAAGTTGCGTTGATTGTAAACGAGGATTTCCACACAAATCGTATATCGGGAAATTTGTATAATGCAGCGACAAACTCTTGCTGTACGTCCTCATCAAAGTTTACAAATTCAGCAACTGTTCCGAAACTGATGAAAATGAAACCGTCTTTCCCTTCATTGATAAAATTTTCCATATCCTGGAAGAGTTCAATATATAGTTGAAATGACTTAATGAGTAATTCAGCAATAATGAGGTGGACTGCTTCCTTTTTCCGAATAGGATTGGATTACCTTTGACAGCGGCTTCTTCGTCTTTGACACTACATTTCCACCTATGGCAAAAGTGTTTGGTGGGAACGATCTTGGGTATTCCATAGAAAAATGGGTAGTCAAAAGTATAAGGCTGGTGTTTTTCTCGATCTCAGAAAACTTTGGAATTTCTTCCAGGCCTAAGGCATTCTTTGTAATTTCCTCCAACTGGGGGAAATAGGAGTAGTGCCGCATAAAAGTGTAAGTTATTGGATTTATGGCATTCACGACTCTTTCCAAGAAACTCATTTGATTTCCTGGTGGAAAATTAAAGATGAGATCGGTTACACTCGAGCTCTCGTCTGGTAAACCGTGAGCATCGTAGTAAGACTGAAACACTGTAGTTGTGGAGTATGTTATAGATTTCGCGTTGAACCAGTGCACTAGGCCATATGCACACTCGTTAAATGAGCTTTCCACGGCGACGAGGTCGAACTTTGAAGACTTCACCCATTCCACAAATTCGGGGTCAGAGTACAACGTTGTACATGCGCCTAGGCCAGCTTCTTGCATTCCGTACCACATGTTGATCATTTTCTTATTTTTTCGAACGTCATAAAATCTTATGTGCTCCTCCCAAGGACCCATTGCTTCCTTCCACTTCTTGGGAAGATACTCAATAATTTTTGGGTGTTTGTTGGGGTCATTGTTTTCAAATGCAGAGAGAAAGGTGACATTGTGGCCCTTGTTAGCAAGAGCTTCCATGTAGGGCATCATGGGATCCTTGTGCTGTGAGTTCCAACTGCATTGAATACCAAAATGTTGGCACTTTGTGTTCCTTGAATGACACTGAAAAACGCTACACTTAATAGTTGAAACCACATTTCTTTTTATTTTATCAAAAGACGATATACTTAACGCCAAATGAATTCACTCTCCAGACTTGGATAATGGGAGATATTCTGCACCAACCGAAGAGCTTCACGGATTTTGTAAATAGTGTCTCTTGACTCTTATTTAAATTCAGTAATGCCTACTCGACTGGACAAGACTGCTTTTTACAATGAAGAGTAGGTATTCTACTATTTATTCCATTTTTTACACCATCCATGCTCATTGCCAATGCCTTACGTAGGTATGTAGGTGTTTGTACTTCAAGTGGTATGGTAGATGCAAAGACCTTGAAATGCTGTGCATGTCATCCAACACTTGATTAACCATTCAACATAACTTTTTTTGTCAAAGTCACAAAAGTCGTTTAAAAATTTATTTTTCCATTATCGTGCCAAATGACTGAATTGTTGCTTTACGAATGTCAGATATTATATTGTTTAGAATTGGAAGAAAATGAAGATGCTGCTGCATATACATGCAGATGTTCTAGAAATTATTTGTTTACATGTCCAGGTCTTGAAACGTCTTATTACTAAAATAATCCATAATGCATGAATCTAAAAACGGTGGTCAAACGTTTATTAGGAGTTCAGGCTTACTGCTTCTTTTTCTTAATAGTTTTCCTGTCACTATTTCTAAACAGTCTTAGAATTCTTCTACAAGCAAGATACAGTGCGTACAACGATACAATGCATACAAATTGTGTACAGAAAAACACGACAAACCAGACATCAATGTTCCTCTTTACCCACCAAGACAGGCCAACACTAGGAGATCGTAGGAATGAGTTGGTATTCTCATGTCGGAATATATATTCCGTCCACCAAACTGCAGTTTCAAGTGGAGGTATCTGTCTGTCCTTGAAAATTTCAGTCAATTTCGTCATCCCAGTACGATACCTAAAAGAAGACATAAAAAGTGTAAAGAGGTTTGCAATTTTTCATTGTCATAACCATTAATATTTCCCCTACTTTTTATTGTATAAAATCTCAGATAGTGCGTGCTCTAACTCATGACTCTTCAATCCAACAATTTCAATTTTAACTCCTGCTCCCCTTGATGCAAGTGCCTCTGCATTCAAATCTTGTTCAGCCATTACAGGGGCACAAACTACGGGTACTGAGAAATGGATGGCTTCTGTTGTGGAGCCCATTCCAGCATGCGTCACAAACGCTTTGATTTTCGGATGGGCTAATAAATGAACAGAAATATTGTCCACATTTTAATGATACATGAGTAGGTATATCCTTTAGTTAATTTGCTGGGCACTACGTGAGACCTAAATACCTAAAAGCGTTTGCTGTGGTGCCCACGTCGTCACGAAAACATTACTGGGCAAAGTTGTATTAATCTGATGCGTAGATTTCCACACAAATCTCAGATTTGGAAATTCGTTCATCCAGCAATAAACTCTTGTTGTACTTTCTCATCAAAGTTTACAAATTCAGCAACTGAGCCGAAGCTAATGAAAATGAAGCCCTCTTTTCCACGGATTCTTCTAAGTTCTAAGCTTGTGAATTCCGCTAGTGATCCAAAGCTACACAAAACCATTATCGCTTTGGTTGACAAACTCCTCCAAATCCTTTAAAATGAATAGCTTTTTAAGAGTCAGTTGTCAACTTCACATGGGGGTAGATTGGAAACTACCTTAGTTTGTATTAATCTGTATATCCGGCAATGGCTTCCTCCTTTTTGAGACGACCCCTCCACCAACAAGTACAGCATTTGGAGGCACAGACCTCGGATAATCTAAAGAGAAATGAGTTGTCAACATCACAAGGCTCGCATTTTTCTCAATATCTTCGAATCTCGGGATCTCAGCAAGATCCAATCCGTTCTTGGTAATTTCTTCTAGCGCTGGCAAATAGAAATGTCGCCTGATTAAGGTGTACACGACAGGATTGATCGCATTGACGAATCGTTCCAAGAAACTCATTTGATTTCCTGGTGGGAAATTGAATACAAAATCACTTATCGAGGAGCTTTCTACTGGGAATCCAAGCGCGTCAATAAATAGAGGTAGTACTGTTGTTGAGCAGTAAACTATTAGTTTGGCTCCAAACAGATGGACCAATCCATATCCACATTCGTTCACCAATGACTCCAATATTACTAGATCGAACTTGGAAGAGTTTATCCATTCCACAAATTCAGAATCTGAGTAAAGGTTCTCACACGCAGTTACTCCAAGGGTTGGGAGTTCATACCACGATTTTAGCATTCCTTTGTTCTTTCGAACATTGTAAAATGTTTCTTCTTCTTCCCAAGACGAACTCAATAATGATGTCCATTTCTTTGGAAAATATTCATGTATTCCTGGGTGGATGGAACAATTATCAGGAGCTTTTATGTTGGTGAGATAAGTGATATTATGACCCATGTCGGCAAGGGCCTCCATGTAAGGCATCATGGAAATTCTTATGCTGGGAGTTGCGATTGCCCCATAAAACAAAATATTTTTGCCGAAACATGGTAATGGCACGTTTAGAAAGAGTATGCATATCGAGCACCCCACCAATAAGGTGTTTCTCATTTTCATATTGTTTACTTGTTTGACTTTAAATAAACTATTCAACATTTTCACAATAGCACTAACGACCACGCTCTACAGAGTTTGATCACCCTCACCCATCACGTTAAAAGTTTCAAGGTGGTGAAGTTCACTTAAAGGTAAAATAAATAATGAACATTGAAATATGAGTATCATTTACTGACATTTAAATAGCCAGTAAAAAATGAAACTCACGATCAGTGGATAGTATACTATCATCAAAGTATGCTTCATTCCGAATGTGTGCATCGCATCGTCATACACTGGGTGCAGTTAGTCATACTTATCAACATAATAGTTGAGTGAGACACACTTTATTTTTTCCAGCTGCAAGTAAAGTGATATGATGAAACGAAAAGGTCAAGCCTGATGTATCAAAGTATTAACGATATCAAGCCTCTAATGTGACTGACGATGGATGAGTGCACGTGAGTACCCTGTTACATATATGATACATGCGACGTTGTGTAATTAAAGATCTAATTGTAGACATTGCTATGCTTGGGAAGCATAATTTATTTTTATTCAAGTCAACTTGACTTTCGATTGTATATTATTACTGTTTGAAGAGTAACTCCGTAAAACTCTTTTTGTTATACACTTCATCAAGATGTAAGTAACATACAAAGAAATGATTGAGCTAAATACTGCAAAATTGCTAACAAAAAGCCAGACATCAATCTGCCGTCTAACCCACCACGATTGATGCATACTGGCAGGTTTGAGAAATCCTACGTCATTGTTCTTCAACACGTATTCTGTCCACCAAAGAGCGGTTTGCAGAGCAGTCATGGGTCTCTCCCGGAAAATTTTGGATACCTTTTGTATTTGTTTCTTGTAGCTTAAAACAAAAATAATATTTTAACCAATACGTTTTATAAACCAGCATTCGTTTTGAAATTGGAAGCTTACTTTTCTTCTGTTGTAAGCCTAGAAATTGCATTTTCAAGATCTTCCGATTTCAAACTCGTGACTTCCATTTTGATACCAACACCTTTGGATTCCACCAAATCAGCGTTGTAGTCTTGCTCCGCAAAAATAGGAAATGCAATCAACGGGGCAGCGTGATAAATTGATTCAGTAACGCTTCCAAGCCCAGCGTGTGTCACAAAAGCTTTGATTTTAGGATGAGCTGTGTATAAAATTCAAAATGATTTTAGAAATGCAGTTTTTGGGTTTTAAAATCACAAATACAGACAGCTAGCTTACTATACCTAATAGATCTTGTTGAGGAACCCAGCTGGAAATAAGAAAATTTGCTGGTAGTTGTACATCAATATCTTTCGTCAATTTCCAAATGAACTGAATATGAGGAAACTTGAGAACTGCGTCTATAAATGCTTTTTTAATGTGTTCATCAAATCCCGAAAATTCCGTCACGGTACCGAAGCTAATATAGACGAATCCATGTTTTCCCCTGTTGATAAAATCTTCCATGTCTTTTGGTAAAGGCTTAACTTTTTCCGTTAAAGCCAATCCGCCGATAGAAATTACGTTAGGTGGGAATGCCCTGGGATGCTCTTGGCCGTAGTGTGTCGTGATAAACACAAGACTTGTGTTTTTCTCGATATCACTAAACCTTGGGATTTCATCTAGCCCCAGGCCCTTTTTCGTAATTGCTTCCAATTTTGGGAGATACCACAGATCTCGAAAGAGTTTCCAACCAACCGTTGAAACTGCGGTGAATGTTCTTTGAATGAAGCTCATCTCGCCGGGGAAGGCGTATACTGCATCAGAAACCCATGAGGTGTCATCAGGGAT
>JAQGAP010000941.1:0-24623 GCA_034697805.1 Orchesella bifasciata | reverse complement strand
ATGGCTTATGGGAACAATTACAATTTGTATGATCTCCCCACACCTTATCATTATGTTTAAAATACTTGCTCAAGAATGAAAAAATAAGAATACTTACGCATTATTTGCTTATAAGATATCAGTATTCTACTAATTTGTTTTTATCTACGCTTCTTATAAAAATATCTCAACTTTTTTTGGGTAAAAACTCAGGCAAAAATAAACTGCAAGGTATGCTATCACCATCGGAAAATTACAGTGTGGAGCAGGTAACATGTGTGTACTCTACAGTACAAAGAGTCGTTTGAAATGGAAAAGCACATAAGGGGCAAGATCAAGATCATAATATGTACGTTATAATTGCCTAAAAAGAATCAGAAAAACAAGAGACAGTGAGACAGATGCATGATACCCATACATACATAATATTATATGGTCAAACATACCTTATACCCACAAAGTTTTAGGTAACTAACTACTACTCCACGGCAGCTACAAAAGTAGCAAGTAGGAAGATCACAATATGTGTATTGGTTTGGTATGCACACTTTCGCGTGGAGTAAGTGGACTAGCCACAAAAGAATTTCCTCTTAACTCTTCTCTTTCACTTGCTCTTGGTAATATGTATATGTTCTTCATTTTTTGCTCTAGTAGTAATCTTTTTGGTCAAACCTCCATATCCAATTTAACGAATGAAGCAAAAAAGCTTGAAAATATGTTTCCATTTGTACGTTTTCATATTATGATATTTTCACATGTATTAGAGCATTTGTATGTATAGGTTGCCTGCACACGCACAATGCCAGCAGGGAGAAACAGGACTTTAGTAACGATTTTGACCAAGATGTATTACTTATAAATCTGGTTCTTTCTTCTTTGTCAGATACTTTTTTACTCTACATTCTACCTGGCAGTGGCATCAGCATACAGTTTTTAAGACACATTTGGCATTCTTTTACGGATCTATATATGAATACCTTTTAATGCATATGGTGTGGCATCTTCCTATATTAGCGTGCTTGGTTACTAGTCAAACTGAGCTTGCATGAGCTTCAACCAAACTAGCTAGACAGATGTGTGTGCAACAATTACTGCAAGAGTTTTTTTTTTGCTTACACTTTGTTTTCTAACAACATCAAATATGGGTACTTTTCAGACATCATCCTCAAATAATATTATTTTCGTTTAACTTGAAAAATATGATGGGCCGAATGATACAGACTTAATAATGATCTTCCCAAAGTACGAATTAAGAGACTGAGTCATTAAAAAATTTATCACTCATTCTGCGCTTGTTCTTTCTCTTTTAGTGGCGGCGGCAAGATAATCCCTTTCTGAATTGAAAAGCTTGCGTATCATAACAATTACTATGACTCTGTTGGTAAACGGGAAAGGAAACGTTGAATCAATGTTGCTTCACCTGAAATAAACCCATGATGTCATGATAATAGGAAAACTGTATCAGTTCTTTGGTCTAATAATTATCAACCTTGAGCTTTGTAAAACATACATTGGATGCAGAAATTTTGAAGTAAGAACTCGAAACATGAAGTGGTCATTGTTGAAGCAAAGTAACGTGTTAAATGGTTGAGTTTCTCATGCATTGTACAAGTATTGTAATTTTAGCCTTCTATTATTCAGTACAAGATGTTTCGCATAATGTGTTTTTTATTTTTAACCATTATTACTTCAAAATATCACGAAAAGCAAAAATTCTCAGGTGACTCACAAACAAAAATGCTCATAAAAACGCCACAAACTTGAGTACAGGCAGGCATGAGTAAGCACAGAGAAATGAGAAGACAGTCGAAAAATTAAGATTAAGATTCATATTATAAGAATGCATGCATATATAGTTTGAGTTCAAGTATTTTATTGAATGTATGTATACTTACGCAAGAATAAATTTTCATGTGGTTTCTATGCATGCGTGCGGATGCGTTTCCTGGAGCCACAAGGTAAGTAACGTACCTACTGGCCAGGTTTGATGTGGTGGTGTGGATATCTCTGAGGATGAGAGGAGTATATACGTAATATCTCTTTCCACCTATTGTCGAGACGAAGACACGTTTGCGTTGGTGTATTTTAATAAGAATTATCATTTTCTTGGGTTTTGTCGGCAGTACAGAATTTTTATGAGGGATTCATATGCATACCTAAATTTATACATGTACGTAAACGCATTATTTTATTTTAAGTGGGGGAAACAACCACTATCAACTGTTATAGTTAGCTTTACATTGCCATATTTGCTAGCTCAAACATGTATTTTTCTTGTCCAAAAATCCCAGCTTACTGTATATACTTTCTTTCCTTTTGGTCACAGATATATTAGAATGGTTACGCAAGAGTCATGTTGCAGAGTTATTTATATACTTTCCAAAAATAAACTCACTGAGCGTCAGTAAAATATTCTAGTGTTTTCTCAAATCTCTTTTTCATCGTGTTAGTTTAATATAAAGAAAAATGTTTGGACCGAATTACGTACAGACAAACGCATACAATATTCAAGGTAAAAGGTGACCAGAAATGGCGATAAAGATGTCGAAAAAGAGAAGCAGTAGCGACAATACATTAAAATGGTTTGTAGAAATAACTTGCTTTCAGCAGAAACTTCTTGTTTTAAGGTTTGAATCAGTTGGCCCATGTACCTATATCAGTTGGTAGGTACATTTATTGGGATTGAGATGAATGTTTTAACGTAGAGATGCTGTTATTGACGGCTTGTTTTCTCTTTCTACATGAGTCCAATGTCGTGTTAGTGGTATACACTCTGCACATGTAGTTAGCTGTAGATATATGTATTTATGTATGAGCAGGTTGTTTTCAGAGAATGTATGATCATTTTTGGTATCAGCAGAAAATATCCTGATCCTCGAGCAGTGTAACCATAAAAGAATCCGGTTTTTCTTGGGGCAATTTGTAGACGAGAATGGCTTAAATTTACACTTTTTGCTCTGCTGATGCTATTTGTGGTCTTCATGTGATTGTAATGATAGAAATGAAGGGCTTCGTTCACTCCGAAGATCCCCTCTGTACTCAAGTTCTTCATTGTATCACGTAGTGATGGTGAATTCATGGCCAAGCCAACCAAAAACTGATGTTAAAGGTGGACAAAAGCATATTATGTATAACAGTTATGCAATCTTCGCTGACCAATCTAGAAAAAAACAAAATTTGGGATGAAGATTAAAATTGATCCACAAATACCATAATAGCACAAGAGGGAAGGATGGATGTTGGAATCATATCATCACACAAAAATTATAGAAATGTAATATTACAGTGTAGAGTGGAGCTCACGAGTAAACCGCATCGGCGAGTTTTGTGGGCTACTTGTAAAACATACGTATTTTTAGCTGGTTTCAATGGAAAACAAGCTAGCCAAAAATGACACTCTGCCTCGAGCAGACAGTGTGGGTTCGTGAGCCCAATTGTACATACCGAATATATTTATTACAGACGTGCACGTATTACATCACAACATCCTACTCTCACATTACCAAGTCTTTTTTTTTGGTTTTACAACGTACCCCAATGATTTTGTTTCAAGTGTAATTTTAAATCAGATTGCTATTGCTGTCGTTTCCGTACTAATTATATAGGAGGACTTGTTGTAGACAACGAAACGAAGGAGTCTGAGATGAAATTTTTGGTCCTCCTGTCTCTAATTATATCTTTTCGTCCACAAATAGATGACAATCAGTTGGATAAATATTAAGTAGTGTAATGGCTAGTTTGTTTCACGTAAACTTTGACAATAAACATGGTCCGGCTTTTGGCTACTTCCATTGTTTTTCTAAATTGAGAAAATAACTTCAATGTTGGCGGCGCATTTAGCTCTTTCCTATCTTTTCATTTCTTACGAAGAAATAATAATTATGGTAATGGTGCAGCCACATAAAATGTAATAAATGTGGTAAATAGGGATAGATGTGTGTCACTGCGACATTGTTGTATATTGGCTTGCATACCTTCTTCCTTTTCACACCGTGTGAACTCACAGTCTCATGTTTGTCTGCAAATGAGAAATTTTTCATATCCAAATTGTTTACGCTCAGGATATACACTCAGGTTAAAAATGCAAAATGAGATTCATGTCCGATTACATTTTTCTTAGAAAAGGGTTTCATACCACAAAACTATTACCTTGTAGCCTATTCTTAAAATAACTTGTTCCAGGATTGTTAAATGAATTAGGAGTACCTGTTGTGTAACAAAAACCTCATAATTTTTATTTTTATCCTCTTTGCTCAAACCATGAGTTAAATCGGGTAAAGTCAAATGACGCATTTTGTTACATCACATGATAACAACCTCATTACCTTACTGGTATTCCAATATTACATTCAAATGCAATCTACAAACGTAAATATATAGTTTTGCATACTCCATGAATATGAAAAACCATGAGAGCGTCAGAAGCGTGGAAACATTTTCATAATAATTTCTCGCGTTTATCATTTCTAATCGAATGAAGTTTAGATATTATGCTATTCTGAAAATAATTTAGTCATTTTATTACTTACTCAAACCTTATGTCCATACTATATCCTCTTTCCAAATGTGTGACGTACAATGTCTTAGAGAATGAGTTATTTATGCATTATTTTGAGGTTTTTTCAAGCTTGAACTAGTGAAAGTAGGAAGAGAAATGTCTATAAACTACAGTAAGGCAAATAAGCTACAAAAAAGTTTCAATAGCACTCCAGAAATCCCCTTCCATTGTTCAAAATTAGACAAAAAAACGCAAGTCATTGTAGAGTGCTGTTTTAACAAGTATGAATTCTAAAGTTTGACTCTTTCCAATTTGGTTTTATAGTATGACGCTGTCTCTCAATGCATTTTGAATGCACTTATATAATCATCTGTCCGGCTGACTCATATCCTATCTCTTAGCAAGTAATAAGGAAATACTCTCTATGGGGTTGGTTGAATCATCATACATTCATATCAGATTACCCTTCAATAATTTGTTTTTTTTTCTAGTTACCAGCCTAACACAGTTACACGGAAAGGTGACTTTGTGAGAAATAGGCTGATTGGGTATAAAACCAGCACCAACAACTTTTCCCTGTTTTACTAAAAGCACATGCAGGTGTTCTCAGTTACCTTTTTTAAATACTGGTTCTACACCCTTTTCGTAAAACAACTGAATCTGAACAGCTTAGAGCACGCTGCAAAAAAAAACACGATGTTAATAAAATTTACCACAGCTACACCATCACTACTTTGTCTGCTTCTTCTCTCTTGCAAACTCCTTTCAAATAGTTTCTTTCACATACCTTCAAACTTTGAAGCTTAAAGAAGAAACTGATAAGCAAATGAAAATTACGCAAACGCTCCTTTATCCGGAAGAGATGAGTTGGGGCTGAAGCTGAGTCTGGGGGATGTGAAAGTATGCGATATAATTTTATTTTGTTACACTCAAAAGTTGAAATTCCTAGCCAAGTTGCCAACCCACTATTAGAATCCCTTGCAGCGGAACTCATTACTGTGCAGCGTTCTCAATCCAAAGCAGGGCAGGGGCATGGTCAAACACACGTGTTGAGAGCAGTGCGTATCCAGGAACGCGTAGGCATGCGTGTTGAACTGAAAGGGTTGGAATACGCGAGAGAAAAGTGATTTTTCGGCAAATATTTTCCACTGCCACCAGTCATAACTACTATGCTTGACAAAAATAGATTACAATTCGTTAAAACCAGTTGGGATAGCCAAAAATGGATTTCTGTCCAATTGCAATGATGCTAAGTGCATGCGTTTTTTTACTGTGAAAGATTCCTCGCATCATCATCTCGGCTTTAATCCCAGTTTTACAATCGGTGAGCAATAATACGCCAGATATATGGAAAGTATAAAACTGTTGATTTACAAGGTAGAAGGAAGAGCCCATGCTAGTGAAGCAGAGAGACGAATGTAAAGTGCGTTGCAGTTGCAAAACGCAATAAAAATACAAAAAGAAAATGTGTAGGTTTTTTTGGGCAAAAGCCTGTGTCTTCTACCAAAGTCTTAGAGGTCATGCACTTATGGTGTGCAGGCCAGATGCGGTCATGCTAGAAACAGGTTTCTCCTCCATGTCTTGAAAAAAGACGACGAAAAAGATGACGACGATGTTATGCATGCATTCTAAAAGTCAGTGTGTGTGTGTGTTGTGTACACGTTTAAAAAAGATCTGGGCTGTCTACTCACCAGCGAAACACATGGCTCTCTGTCAAAGAATAAAACTCATTGCATGCGCTAAGGTGCATATTATAGGTATATATCTGCATTGCTCTTCCTTTATCTGGCGTAGCTAGATGAATTTTACAAACTAATCTTAGGTTTACCTCTTGCTATTATTATTACAAATCTTCTTTTTTTGCCCATCGTAATAATGATAGTCTTCGGGAATGGACACCTTACAAAGCTGGTTTCCTTACACGAGGCAGAGAAAGAGGAGAGCATTGAAACTTTGTAATCCTTGTATCACATCACTTCAACTAACATTGTTACCATAATACATATCGGATGAACAGTTCGAATAGGTTGGACGGACAACAAACACGTCTGACTTTCATATACACCAAGTTTATGCGGCTGCAGTAATATCTGGTCAATGTTTGCACAATTCCTATAACCGTTGCAGTACACCATTTTTTTTAACTCTCCTGGCAGAAATATTTGGGGAAAAACAACAATGTATAATCAACATGCGTAAGTGGAAACAGGCGTATAAGGAAGAATCTTTTGTGGATATAAAATTCACGTAACAAGTTTCTTCGACTTTTTTCTTCCTTCGGCATTCCATGCAAACCATCAACAATTGGACGATCCCTCCCGTCTCACTCACTCAAAATCTCTTCCTCGTGTCAAGCTCTTTTTAAACAAAAAAAAAACCCAACAACCTGCATTCTGAATCTGAATTAAGCAGGTTCTGCATGTGCTGTTGTGCCTTCAAATCGGAACGATACATAAACATGATTACAATGTCTGTACACACCGATTCAATGAGAACAAGAAACATTTTTGGAGGTTTCACAATGGGCTATCAAAGTAAACAGGTGGAAACGAAACGCATCCTTTAAAATTTCTTTTCTTTATAAAACTAATCAGGCGAAGCAGGTTTCATTAAACAAAATAGTTCCTGTGGTTGATCATCAAGGAAAGGTTGAAGTTAAGTGTTTTTTTTTCTAGAATGAGATATTATATATTATGTATGTAGGGGATGAATGTGGAGTGGATGTGGGTGCAAACGCAAACTTGTTGCATAATTTCACGACGACCAAATTCTGGCAACTGTATAAAAATGTTGATGTTGATGAAATCGGATGATACAAAAGGGTTTAGCTTCCTGGTTCAGACCAAATTGAATTCAGTAAGTTGGAAAGGAAACATAATTCACGCACTTGGCTACAAATCCCCCTATTTATATATATTTTTGTGGGAGCAGAAATATTGTTATTAAATTAACAAAAAATTAAAATGGTGTTTATGACAATACAAACTTTAACCCTGTAAATGATTAAACGGTTTTAGCGTCTCAGATTTTGGTTTGCAACTATTCACCAACCGTTTGATGGTGTGATGACTTGTTGGTTGCTAACTACCTGTTATATATTCTATTTGCAACTATCCCTTGGAGGCTATAATGAACCAATGTTATTTTAATGATTGAATGAACCCAACCTAAAACCATTTTCACATTCTCTCCTTTATGGCATCTTTCCACACTCATAATTAAAACGGTCTTCTTGGGGTGCAGTCCTAATCAACCCTGTACGAAACCAAATGAATCGTGCATTTAGTTGTGAGGAGAACTAGCAAACCAAAATAAATGATGGGATGCCGGTTCTAAGAGTTCAATTTTATATTTTTGTGATAGTGCTAGTTTTTTCACTATAGCTATTATTGATACAGTTTATCATTTCATTTTAATCGCTAGATTTGTATAATAGATAAAAGATGACATAGGAACTGGTTTTCTACAATTCTGCCTAGTTTCCCCCCGTTTTAAAGATGTATTTGAATTTCATTGTTAAAACGCACCCCCAAGTTCTGCAATGCTTTGAGATCCCTATGGTATATACGGCTTAGTGGCGGTGGTTTGGTGGTTGTGATGATGATGATGGCAAGATGCGATTGTGAGATCGAACGCCCTTGATCCCTAGTTTGAGAATGCACATTCTATGTTTGAGCATAACCAACAACCGACCACATTATTATTACATCTGAACATGTGCATCATCTTCCTATCTTTCGAATAGTAAGTATGTGCTTTCATTTTTCACTGAAAAGTGACACTATTGAGTGGTTCATTGCGGAGTGTGCAGGGAGCAACAATTGGTTTCAATAGACATGGTATGGGACGGTTCTCTGATTATGGTTGCACAACCCGACTAGTTCGAGTTTGAGTCGACTAGTTCTGTCAGCATAGCATTTAGTCAAAGGAAGCATGATGATAAATCGGTAGGAAGAGGTTGGATAGATGTTTCTAGCCTAAAAATGGGTTCTCTGCAAACATTGTTCATTGTGAGTGCACCTTTTTAGCCAAAGGGTTAAAAACTACGTAAGAATTTCGTCTGTCGCTTTTTACCACTTCTGCTGCCGCTGCTTTTGTTTCCCAAAATGATTATGGCGAAAGGTGGGCAGCATCAAGTAATAACACGATACTCGGAATGAATCCTTCTTAGAATAGCCACCACATCATCATCTCCTTCATCATCATCATCACCACCACACCATCATATCAGTAAAGTGATGCACCTGAAAAAACTAGCTCTCTACAGGGAGAGCAAAGGAATAATGCCAAGTGGAAAGATTGATATTTATATCACATCTGCCATGAGAAAATCCCTGCCATTTGCAGAGAAATTTGACAGTGGCGATAATGTAATGGAAGCAAAAAAAAACTGGTCTGTGCTACTTTTTTTGGGGTTTTGCGTCACATAACATTACATTTTACTAGTATAACTGATGGTATGGAAAAATGTAGTCAGCGAGATTGAAGATATAAGTTTTTAGAAGGAGTAAAAGAAAACGAGAGAGACTCCTTTATACCGAGCTGGTTGTTGGCCTAGTATATTTGATATGTGGTATTTTAGAAATAACTAGAGATACACATAGACAATGGGATGCGTGAATATGTACGCATGTACAATCATCATGGCTAGTTACGGCTATCCACCGCACCACGTGTAAGCCTCAGAGAGGAGGAAGCCTATGCAAAGCTTTAAAGTTCTTGGTACCTGTGTCGTAAGAATGTGAGTGGCAACAGATCAGAGGTAACAATAACAACCAACACATTCTACTTTTTGCCACATACGTGCATTAAAAGCCTCATCTATTAGTTGCTGTAGTTTCAACTTATCTCTTTCAGCCACCACCAAACCAATACCTACTCCTGCCACTTTTTCCCTTTTATTGTATTAATATTGTTATTATTATTTCATTTCACATATTATTATTCCTCCTGCTCATACTCTTTTTCGATTCTGATTGTGATTACATTAAAGTTTCTGCCTATGTGGTGGACCAAAGACAAATGCATGTACTTAATATTGAACGGAACGCACACAGAATAACTTTTAGGGCCATTAAATGCAGTATATCCTGCTACTTCATTTATTCCTTTTGCTCACTTACCCCCAAATGTATTTTAGCTAAAAGGGTTGATTTGCTTTGCCATGAATATGATGACGATGATGATGATGATGCCGAGCGAAAACACATAGTAGGCATACACCTATAATATTGCATGGTTTTGTCTTCTTTCTGAGCTGCTGCAGAAGACATCTCATCATCCCCTGCTTTCTGCAGGGCAGCAACTTCATTGGAAACACAGCGAACAAAACACACAGGCCAGGTTGGTTCCTCACTCGCCAACAAAGTAAAAGGCTTCTGCCTGAGCGCAGAGTGAGGATACGACTTTGCTTTTTCCTGCAAACTCATTTTGAGAGAATCTTCTCAATTTTAAGCGAAAAAACAAGCACCCTATACGCTGAGCTAGTAGTTGCTCATTCGGTCCCACTTCACACACAACTCATCATACTTGGTTCTAGTCTTTTGGTCAACCTTTTACGTCTACCTCATTTGCAATATAAGTGCATCATACTACATTGTCTATAGCAGTAAAGTGTGTTTTCCTCTGTGCTTCCAATTTTTTCATGTGCCATGCCATCACATCATTGTGAATATATTGGTAGATTTCCCCGTGCATTTCCGTGTAGTAGTCTTTTGACAGAAAAAAGCAATAAGTGGGGATTGTCAGTGATGCAACCTTAGCATATTTTATTTACTACTTATCCGCTCCGGCTTACTCACTCACCCTCGTCACAAACAAGCTTATGGTCATTGCTGCCCAGTTTTTATAAAGTATTTTTTTGATATAAATCACCATCATCATCCTACAATAATAATCTGCTATATTCAATTCAAGTGGAAGCTGACTTCAGGTATTCTATTTTTGTTGCAGAATATCTTGAGCAGCCGTCAACAAGATCATCGTCGTCACTGTCCTCATTATCTCTGGTGTGTTACGTCAAATGTCAGCATTTCAACGTACTTCACCTTGTTGCTCAAAAAACAGTGAACCAGCTACCACGAACAAACACTATAAATTATATTATTAGTCAGTAAGGAAGAAAGTTGAGTCATAAGCCAGTTTTCAACGTAGAACTTTACACACAACTCACCAAGACACAGTGCCAGTATTTTTCTCAACCTGTCCCACACTACCCCGGACGGAACCAATATGCAAGGACAGACCGCATCCTTTTCCGTACAGTCTCATCCTCAAATACGTTTTTTATTACCACTCCTCTCAACAAGTTTCATTGTTTGTGATTCTTCCGAAATACATCATCCCCTTGTTCCCAACAACTCAACAAAATCCGGTCTTTCCTCCCTGCAACGAGCACTATTTAAGTTTACAACAGATTTGTGCAAAACGTCGATGTCAATGGTGAGTTCGTTGGGTGCAAAAAAATGTTGTCGAAGTGAGGAGGAGGTTTGAACTAGTGAATGTGAAATTTCTGAAGATAACGGATGAATGCATAATAGTAGAAATCGAATGTGTATTGTTGTTAAGTTAGAATCGATAATGCCATGATGGTTTTACGGCATGTAGGTGCTCCCACAACTACGATTTCTTGCCGTAATGAGAATAAAACTGACGAAGCTGAGCGAGCTCCAATACCAATGGATTTGAGTAAAAGCAAGCCCGGTCTCACGGGCCCTGCGTCTGACGCAGTTCCTCTGAACCTGAATAGGAACCCTTTTGCGTCCCTCCCATCTCCAATCCGACCCCTATCATCTTCGTCACGCTCATCAGAAAACATTATCAACAATAACACAATCACAAATAATAACAATAATGATATTAGTGCCAAAAGTCATAATTTTTATAAGAGTGAATCGCCAGTAAATTTCTCCACGAGGAGAAGCCCTATATCTCAACCCCAAACACAAATATCAAATATTGTCTCAACGCCACCCCATCATAATCATCATCATCATCTCAGTAGTCATCACAGACGGAGCAAAAAAGGAGAGTTGCGTTGGAGAGACTTTGGCTCAGTGCATGGCGGTGGAGAGGATGATGATAATACGTACTCATCCCCGGATTCCGGGCTTCATCGTGATTCGCCGGGAGAAGAAGATGAAGTCACAAGTTCAAAGCCTTTGAGTCCATCTCTTTGGCGTAACTCGTCATCCACCTCCGCCTCTAATGCTGCCGCATCGTTTCTTCGCAAGCAGGCGCATCCCTGTCTCATCCCGCTGTCCCTCATTCGTGCTAAATATAATCACAAAAATGGATCACCGGAGAGGTTCGTGTCCTGGGATGAGGAGCATAGTTCTCCCGAAAAAACAAGGCCAGAAGGTGGCGATCAAGTTCAAACTAAAAGAGCAAGACTAGAGGAAATGGTGTCTCAAATTAAAACGACCAAGGATCGTACACGCCATTATTCTGGGGATGATGACACGTCGTCCGGAGGTCATGTTACTTCAAGTGATGAGGTGATTGATGATGGTCCGACTGATCTTAGGAACACCACATCATACAGAAGTCATGAGAAAGCTATGCTGCTAAGAGCAAAGGAGGATAGTGAGAAAGTTGGTTTGAATCTTATCAAAGATGAATATGATGAGGATGAGGACGAGGAGCCTTGCAACCTTGCATATCCCAAGTCCTCTTCGCCTAGAAATGATGCTATGGATATTGAACAGTGGAAGAAACAAGCCCAGATGAAATCTACTCCTCCATTTCCTCTATCGCCGACAGATGCTGCAAAATTATATGGAATTGATCCAGACACATACCAGCAACAGATAATGCAACTACAGCTAACGTCCGCAGCCATGTTGGGTGATCCAAGTGGGCTCTTGAAAGCTTTAGGTTCCTATCCCCCTTGGGTGTATGTTGGTTACTATTCTCAGCTTCTGCAATCATTTCAAGCTCAAGAAATCCTTCGTCAGTATGCGATACAGTCATCATCACAATCGCCTGCCACACAAGGAGATAAGGTAAAATGCGGAAAAATCCTTGAAAAATATCAATAATGAGTGACAATGACATGAAGACATTAAGAAAAGGAAGAAATCATAATGTGGTTGAAAGCAGCAGAAACTTAAACCAATTGTTTTTTTTATATTTATTTCCTTGTACAGACTCCAACGATCAAACGGGCACTAGGAAGCGCAAGCTACCATAGTCAGTCTCCACTCTCCCCTGCAGCCTCCGAAGGTCCAACTGGTATAGATTCGGACAGCTCAGCAGTTGGTCAGACTACTCCAAATGGTGCAAGTGGGAAGCGTGCTCCAAGGGCAATGACTGGAAGGCACGTGCGTACTGGAACTGGTGCTTCACCCTCTACACTATTGACACTCCGTCAAAAGATTGAGGAGCGACAAAGGGTGAAAGCGCAGCAAGCCAGACAAGAAACTCTCGCTCATTCCCAAGGGAAAAACAACAAAAATAACAATAAGTATTCGAGGAAGCCTGCTAAAAAGTAAAGGCTAAGGCTTCCTTTCCTACAACGAAAGCCAGTGACATATAGGTGTAAGATATTCCAGTAGGTTAGCTATTTTTTAGTAATTTAATATTTCGCTCGCTCCTTTGCAAAGCGAACTTATGAAATCTGATTGATGTCCGTCTGCCCTAGGTTGTTTGTGGAGTGCCATAAAGGGCAAAGTATTCAGCCAAACTTCTTAGAAATTGGTATTTTAGGGGTTTCTTCAACAGCAATATCTAATTGAGTCAATTCAAGCGTGAATAAATACAAATTTGAAATTAAAAATTAATACTTTGACTTCTTAATTTTTAACACCGAAAAGGATAAAACATTAACCAAATTAAGTACAAACCAGTAAGTAATGGGCAATGTGAGATTTAAGGTTTTAATAGCGTTGCATTACTTAGCAGTGCCGTATAATCACGAAACTCATTACATTTTCAACAGAACAGTGGCCATTTAGATAATTTTTCTTTTAAAACATGCAGGTCACTGCGGACACTGCTTATTCTTGTCTTAATTAGATTTGTTTTGAATACTTCACAACTTCAGTTTAGTAGAGCGCTGCACAAATACCTATATTTATTTCGGAGACAAGTGAAAAGCTCAGAGTTTCCTAGTATCTAATCAGGCATAAAAAATAAAACTTTGTTTCCATTCACACAATGGAAGCACCAAGCACTCATACATTTTTTACAAGTGATGAATGCAATCGGTGTGGTTCCTATCAACAACTATAATAACATAGATTGAAATCACAAATCAGTACTACATAATAAGTTTTTTTTTAAAATAATTTAAGGCAAATGTTTTTATTTAAGAAACCACATAAAACAAACTACACTACGACAATCTATTTTTTGTCGGAGGCCATCCAGTATTTTACTACGAAAATAGTTTGGGCTTACAAAGCGTAAACAGTTTAGGCATCTCTGGTATTTGAAAGACTCTAAACGAAACAAATGTTACTTTTCTACAAATGTTTTTTTCAATATACTAGATAGAATCTAATTTTTTACTTGTCGCATTTTTTTCTCTTTCTGCTGATGTCTCATCCTCGATTTGTGTTAAGAAGATGTGGTTGTATTTTAAGTTGTATTACATTGCAAAATCAACTACCCTACTATTTATTCCTATAAATATACATAGTATGTTATCATGACGAATTTGAATTCAAGGTAAATAAATATGTTAGAATATAGACAAGCCAATCCTCCGCTCAATAGAGGCACTAAAGCATGAAGAAATAAAGGGTGGCTTTAAACATTAAAAGTTAGAGGACACATTTGTAAATTGCAACCTGCAACATTTCTCCATTTGATATTTACAGCTTCAATTAAAAACAAGTGCCAACCCACAAGCAATAACTTGATAAATTTCCGGCTGTGTAAATTTAGACCACATTCCTATTTTGAAACTTCAGATATTGGTACCTCTATTGCCGCTCAGAAGAGCTAAGGATCGGATCTGTCTATCAATAAGATAAGCATTCCCGATAATCAGTGCCTTTTCCGAGGAAAAATACACTTATATGAATATATTTATTCCAACTAATTAGTAACTGTTTAGTTATTACTTTGTACATGACTGTATAAATAGGGTAGATCCAATTTTTAATTTTATTGCAATCACTGAACTGTGTACGGGTGCCATTATACTGGATATAAACTAGAGTGAAGACAAGTCGCCGAACACACTTCCAATAATGGCCTATACTAGGATAAAAACTATGTTGTTAAATATATGTTACGGTGATAATGACTAAATACTTAAACTTAATGATCCTGCATCTGCGACAAACTTTACACAACTCTCAGGGATGTAATAACAGTGTTAACATCAGTGTGTTGAACCGATGAGAAGGGCAGTTTTTGACGACGTACTACTTATAAGTTTGCCAAGTTGTTAAAGTTCGCATAGAACAGTTAAGTTGATTTTGAATATTTTAGGATGAGCGGAAGCTGTTGCATTTGTACAGATACAGGTTAAGGTCGAAACTGGTGACTTGTAAAAGAAAGACGAAAAAGTACTTTGCTAAGAAAAACCTTGTGATTTCGTAAAAGGAACGACAGTGTAAAAGTTAGTAAAAACGCCATTCCATCTCCCTTTCAATTCAAGAAAGGTTGTAATCTTGAGGGACTACATAAATTGGCCATAATATTGTAATTCAACATGTAAAGTAGGCAGGACCAAACGGATTCGAATCTGGAAAAAAAATGTTTCCTGGATATAATGGGGGTGCAGGAAACCATTCTCCATGTAAACTTTAAAATTTCTCAACGTATTGATTTAAGGACAAGTAATAATTTGACGAAATGACATTTGTTAACTAGTGACTAGTAAGAAATGCTGGACATAGCTTGTATGTATTTATATATGAAAGAATTAGTCTGGTGGTGCAGTAGTAGTTTGACCTGTCAACGCAGCTGCATATCATTGTCACTTATAATATCACATTCATGTGTTCGTTAGGTTACGTTTGGAGCCCTAAGAAAAAGTAAAACAATATGAAAGTTTAATATAAGTTTCTCATAAAATATGATAAATGCAGATGATGAATGACGGCTATACCTTGGAAGAATTGGGAATAGAAATATAACTGCTTTTAGTTTAAATCCGTGGACTATTAAATTCAAATACTTTTAATCTGGAAACCTGCATGCGTATTGACGCTGTTAAAACATGGGAAATCGTTTCCATTTTACAAATAAATTTTTTAACCAATAATGTAACTGATATTTTTTGCATGATCATTTCAAAATAATATGATTTTTTGTATGATCAATATTTATCCATGTCAGAAAACGGGGGAATGCATCAAAAATATTTTGTTCAACGAGTCAGTATTGAAGCATTTATCTTGTATTGTTACTTTAATTATAATTGCTACTATTGTCTTTGAAATGTTCTTTCAAGCCATGCGTCAATCATTGTCAGTACTATTTTAGATATATAGCAATCCTTAAAGGATAAGGAATGATGTAATAATTTGTGTCTAATAGTCTAGTGAAAGTTAATATTGTCCCAGGGTGCGATTTATAAATACATTCATAGATTCAGAAAATAAAATTTTTTACTAATTTTCTTTATTCGATTCAGACATCTATTTGAATTAATTTATGCTACGGAAAATCAGCTCATTATTTTTCGAGCTTTACCTCCATGAAATTGAAAACTATTTTTCTCTAACGCTCATGTATACTCTAAACTCAAAATGCTTCAAGTTTTGTATCACAATTATGATGCTCACATTCAGTATACAAATCTTTACTTTTGATTCGTAGGTAATGTAAACGGTAATTTATAAAACTGCTGACTTTTCAATCATATGGAAGCCAAACTTACTCAATAATCTTCGTGAAATCATGTAATGAAATAAAATGCATGCGTGTGTTATCGAAAGCATAAAGCTCTCTTAAGGTTAATTGTATCGTAATTTTTTCATCCCATTTCCTCATCGAGATGTTTTTAAAATAATAAAAATAAAGTTTAAAACAATAAATACCTGTAAAAGCACAATTATTATTTTCATTACACGACATCTTTACATTGAACTTGACATAAAAATAAAAACCACAAAAGATTCTGCCGTGTTATTACTAAATTGCAATTCTGTAGATCGCAGTGGGAGATGTGCAGGTGTTTGTTATGCAGTCATATGGTGCATGTTCGTCCAGGATGCTATGCAAATTCCTTGAAATAAACTCGTGCTAGCTGTTAGAACTTTATAGCTAATACTTGATATCATGTAAAAACATACTGGAAATAAAAAAGGAGCATCTTGATATGCAAATGCACCTGGACAATAAGGATGATGATGCAGAAATGGTAAAAGACATCTTTTCAATTCTCGATTCAGCTCGTTTTTTTCTGGAAAAGGAAGTAGTAATGAACATGTCATTCTTGGTCTGAATGAGATTGTGACGAAAGAGTTGGTGCCACCAAAAATCTTTAAACTATACGTTGAAAAATTGGATAGAAAGACTAACCTACCATTATCATATTTTTCTGTATAGATTTTGAGCTACCCTCAACTCGAATGCATGGAATAGGTATCTTGTATCATATGTATGCAGTATTTCTCTAATTAATGGCGTTAAATTATGTTTTCCAGCTCTCATAAACCTACGAGTTATCTCATGGAACACCTTCCAAAATGACGATATTGTTAACGATTCTGTTCTAAATCGCATATTACGTAAATACCACTAAAATACAAAATGGAGGAACCTAATAATCTCAAAGCATATTAAAAGCACACCACACCTCCCACTCAACCGACGATGATGTTATGAATTGTGTTGACTCCTAAAAAACTTATACAAAGTAGGGAAAAATAAAATTATGCTTAAAGTTAATTTATATATACTAGCTCGATTCCGGACGCTGCTTTCCTACACTAAATTTTTTGTCGAGGTAAAACTGGGATTGTCAGTACGGCTGAGTTATAGTTTACAATGCTTTTTCTTTAATTTACAGAGGAAGTTACAGAATAGTACATCAATCACAAATAAAAATGCTGGTGAGCATGCAGTATACAAAAGCAAACGGAGTTTTGAAACCCATTTTTTTTCAAATCTGAATAAAAGAACATGTTAGGAAGCTCGACAGCGAAAATAAAACGAAGCAAATACGTGCTGGGTTTCAGCACGAGCCGAGTGATCATACGAAGTAGCAAGGAAGTGTTCAAACTCTTCATAATTAAATGTATCATCACCTTCACCGCTAACTCACTCAGGAAGATCTTACATCAAACTAAACCTTTAGCATTCATAAGATTCACGGCGAATAATAAACATATTAGGACATACGTAAATACCTAAAGCATAAGTTACATCAGTAATAAGTACAGCTAAATTTTAAATCGCTACAAAATTCATAGTCAGGTAAATAGTGTCACCCAAAAAGCTCCATTATCAGTCTTCCTGAGTTAAAATAAGTAGTAAAAGGTACAATAATTTTCATTAGAATAAATAATAGTAATAGAAACACTTTCTGTCTTCCCTACTCGTCGACTGCTATCTAAATTCCTATCTATATTATTTGTGCTGCAAAACTAAACGATCGCATCACATACGAGAAACCACCTGCTGGAGATTTAAGCTTGATAACCTGTTTCTTGTCACAGACTCCGACATACATAACTAATTTTTAGAACTATTTTTAACTAGCATTGATTTCTAAAAACTGTTACGTGACATTAATATGTGCAGTTCGAACAAGAAGACTAGTGCTTTACAGTTATAATTTCTTCAGTCTCAAAGGGGTCAGATTGCTCGAGAAGTGTCAAATATCTGGGATGGGTTTGCTTACAACACTCCACAATATCTCTATAGATATTTTGTCTGGTCTCCGTCGCGGTTGATGGGTCGAAGAAGTCATTTAAATCGTGATACAACATCCCATGGTACCGCAAATAGTTCAATTTTGATTTTTCGAACCAGTTTTTTGCGAATGCAATAATGTACACGCCACAGTCTTTTTCGTTCGGCTGCTCAGTAACGTCCAGGGAGTGATGATGTATACGGTTTCGTTGAAGAACCTCTCCGTTCTTTGGATTAACTCCGTGCTTCCATTCAAACACGTCCGAGTCAACAATTATACCACATCCAGTTTTTTCCCAGTGTTTCTGAAAAGTTTTAGAGATAAAAACAGTTATCATGGAAGTTTAACGTTTCAGATGTTAATAAAAACATCTATTACCTCATGGAGGGCACGCAATCCTTTCAAAACGTACTTTACAGTGTCATCATGTAGCAGCGAAAAGTTTGCAAAATGTCGCTTACAATACTTGTACTTGCTGTCCAGGACGAATATTATCGGAGCACTTTCCAGGTTCTGATCTATGTTTTCAAAGAACCATGCAATTAGAAAACAGCTAGTTATTATTGTAACGCAACTCTAGGCTTCGTTTTCATTTACCATAATTAGTCCACCGTTTATAGAGCTGTTTGGAGACGCTTTCAATGTCGCATCCCTGAGAAATACTATGACTGGCGGCTGTCACGTCAGATTCCATAGGGAATGGATTGCATACAATCACTAATATCCAATGTGATCTGTGATAAGAGCAATATAAATGCACATTTGTGTACCAAATAGCTACTTAATTGAGACTTTTTAATGTATGCATTCATTACTCTCTGCAGACTGGGAAAACAAGGAACTTCTTGTTGAGAAGGTTAGGATCTTTACCCCATTTCGTGACAAGCTTGTACAATATATCTTTACAATGCACTGGAAGCGGATCTTGCTCCTTACAAAGGTACATTATCCAGGCACGTGCCACAACATAACCAACCATAGGAAGATCCTTCAGAAAATTAAACATTCCAAAATCTACCAACTCGCCGTTCAATTCTTGTAGTGGAGCCAAACGCTTGATACTTCCCAGTGACACCACAATCCCAGCATCTTTGAACTCCGCAATGCTATGAGAGTATACAAATCTAGTATTAAGTTCAATTCCAAAGCTCAGCACATAATTATACATTTCCTTTTCGTGGAAGCTTACGGCTGAGACTCCGAAGTAGAAGCCATTTTTTCTTTGACTTTCTGGGATATCTTCAGGGAATCCTAGATAAATTAAAACCGTCATTGGCATCGAATCCATGAACTACAACATATGGAATTGAAGGTAAATATTCATACTATTTTATGCTCTATTACCAATGTCACAGATGCCGGAATGGTTGCAAGTAGGCTGAAATTTGCTTTTGCAACAGAACGATACGTAATACGCTCAGCCTTTTTTCCTTTGTTATTTGCGTCGGGCAAAATGCTCACCCTATATGACTCAAATAGTTTTTTGTACACTCCTCCGCGGAAACTTGCTGCAAACTCGGGAGACACTATTAAAACACCTAAAAACGGACAACGCTTATCAAGTTACAGACGATACCCAATATACAATAACATTTTATTTTATCAATTCACTGACTATACACAATTTCCTTGATTAGTTTAAATGAAGTACAGTAATCTGACTAGTTTGCAACACTAAAACAGGAACAGAAACTACGATCTACTTTAGTGTAACAATTCCGACCATGACTAACGATGAAGCAATTAACGACGCAATTAAATTCCACCAACCACTTTAAACTTTGTAAAAAAAATAGTTTCAGCAAGCATTACGAACTCAACCACCAGGATCAGGTACAAAAACAACTTCAATAGATTGACAAAAAAAACAAAGTGGAGACTAGAGTTTGAACCTAGAACAGATGACAGACAAAGAGATGCTTTAGGCAAGAATTCTATACTACAGCAGAGTAGCTGAGCTCCCTAAGTATCCTATACTACAGCAGGGGAAAGGAGTGAGTAATCTAAGCTCCCTACCCATATGTTAGTCGGATGGTGCAGTAGTTGTTTGACCTGTCAACGCAGCTGTATATCATTGTGTCACTTATTATATCACATTCATGTGTTCGTTAGGTTACCTTTGGAGCTCTAAGAAAAAGCTAAACAGTATGAAAGTTTAATGTAAGTTTCTCATAAAATATGATAAATGCAGATGATGAATGACGGCTATACCTTGGAAGAATTGGGAATAGAAATATAACTGCTTTTGGTTTAAATCTGTGGACTATTAAATTCAAAATACTTTTAATCTGGAAACCTGCATGCATACTGACGCTGTTAAAACGGGATTTTTTTCTATTTTTACAAATAGATTTTTAAACCAATATGTAACTGATATTTTTTGCATGATCATTTCAAATAATATGATTGTTGCGTGGATTAATATTTATCCATACCAGAAAACGGGGGAATGCATAAAAAATATTTTGTTCAACAAGTCAATTGAAGCATTTATCTTGTAATGCTACTTTAATTATAATTGCTACTATTGTCTTTGAAATATTCTTTCAAGCGATGCGTCAATCATTGTCAGTAATATTTTAGAAATTTATCGCAATGATAAGGAATGATATACGTACTTGATATCATGTACAAATATGCTGGAAATGAAAATGGAGCATCTTGTTATGCAAGCACACCTGGACAACAATAATGATGATGCAGAAAATGGTGAAGACATTTGATGCACCTCTTTTCAATTCCCGATTCAGCTCATTTTTTTCTGGAAAGCAGGAATTAGTAACGAACATGTCATTTCTTGGAAATGGCGGCACCAAAGATCATTAAACTATAATTTGAAGAATTGGGAATAATTTTTCCTTGTTGTTGGTAGCTTGATTCAGTTTCATCGTAAATATTTTAAGACGTAATACACGAGCATTCTGAAGCTATATTTTTATATTTCATGGTTTCAGAACTTCATCGTATAATTCAGCGTTTTTTGTGTCAAAGGACAGAAAGTTGAAGCCAATATGAAGGATTGTATGAACGCTTTTATAGCAAAAAGAAGGTTAACTGGATTGAATTAAGGTTGTTGTGATTGTGATAATTAAAATTCAAGGCCCTTATTCAATCTTTCCTACCACGATTGCATGAAAGCTTCTAAAACTTTTAAAAGAAGACTTTGCATATCCCGTTAGCATCTGATAAGGATTAATAACAACCTAGTGAAATATTTGGCAAATGTTAATAACTTGTGTATCACCACTTATTTTTGTAAAAGATCCTCTTCTGGGGAACTGCGTAAACTTTTGTCACCGTCCTACTGCCATTTTCTTCGGATTTCGGTTTTATGCTATGCGCAATGTCTGAGTCGTACACTGTAAGCATAATTGTGTCTTTGCATAATACTTCATTTCGTTTTTGGGATTTGCAGTCACCTGCCCCGCAACTTGAGTACAGTTGAGAGCTACTTGGTTTATTTAGCAACAAGTCAACGTCACGGTTACTAATATGACCAAAGTTGGATAATAAAGTATCAACAACCAACGGAGAAAAACTAGAACTTAGGTTCGTTATGCACCTTGACGTTTCTCGTTCTATCATAACCGGAACTGTGATTGTAAGCACTGTCTGTGACTTACCCTTATCAACTCTTAGCCTTAGTTGAAATCGGTTCCATAGTGAGTATCTATTACTTTTAGTTTTAGGAAGGTGAGTTTTGCTCTAAACGAATGTGATCAAATAACTTAATTGTATGATCAAGAAATCCACTACAAGCGGCAACACCAATATGTTTTGCGTGGTATATTTATTTATTCGAATTCATAGAAACAACTTTACAAAACAAATGATTTTGTAACTAATAATAACTACAAAGAAGGTAGCAACTGGTCATTATTACTTATTCAAGGTACAACTTAACCATTCACTCAAGCTGTTTAAACTAACCTAACATAAACTTATATCCCTTGCTCAGATCGAATAAACTTAAAATCAGAAACTTAGTATATATTGCTCATTGTTTTTACGGAAGATTAGGAACTGATTGACTTTCATATTCATTAACGTTTATGCTGACAAGAAAACCCCTATAAAAAGCGACTATAAATACAAACAACCTACTACAGTAGGTGAAAAAAGTGTTTTTAGCAACTAGGCAAGTAATCCAATTCAACTGAAGTTAACATCAGCTCTAAGCACACAATTATTTACACAAGTGAAACTCGTAGCACCAATAAGTTACGCAAAACCTACATAATCTGACGAAATAGCACAATTGCAATACTAACTAATTTTTAAAACTATTTTGAACTAGTATTCATTACTAAAAACCATTAAGTGAAATTAAAATGCACAGTTTGAACAAGAAGACTAGTCCTGAACAGTTATAAGTTCTTGAGTCGCAAAGGGGTCACATTGCTCGAGAAGTGTCAAGGATCTGGGATGTGTTTGCTTACAACACTCTATAATATCTCTATAGATATTTTGTCTAGACTCTGTCGCGGTTGCGGGGTCGAACCAGTCATCCAAATTTTGGTGAAGCAGTCCAATCCATTTTTTACAGTTATTTTCAGTCATGTCAAACCACTTTTTCACGAAAGCAATTATGTAAACACCACAGTCTTTCCCATTTGGCTGCTCTGTAACGTCTAAAGAATGGTGATGTATTCGGTTTCGTTGAATAATATGACTGTTCTCGGGATTTACTGCGTGCTTCCATTCAAACACGTCCGAGTCAACAATTATACCACATCCAGTCTTTTCCCAGTGTTTCTGAAAAGTTTTAGAGATAAAAACAGTTATCATGGAAGTTTTACGTTTCAGATATTAATAAAAACATATATTACCTGATGGAGGGCACGCAATCCCTTAAAAACATACTTTACTGTGTCATCATGAAACTGCGAGAAGTTGGCATAATGTCGCTTACAATACTTGTACTTGCTGTCCAGGACGAATATCATAACAGCATTTGGCACGTTTTCATCTATATTTTGAAAGAACCATGCAATTAGAAAACAGCTAGTTATTATTGTAACGCAATACCAGGGTTTCGTTTCCATTTACCATAATCTGTCCACCGTTTGTACAGATGCTTGGACACACTTTCAGGGTTGCATCCTTGAGCAATGGATTCAGTGGCTGCAAAGGCATCAGATTGAGTAGGAAATGGATTGCATACAATCACTAGTATCCAATGAGACCTGTGATAAGAGTCATATAAAAGTGTATGTGTGTGCCAAATAGCTACTTAATTGAGACTTTTTTAATGTATTCATTACTCTCTGCAGACTGGAAGTACTAGGTACTTCTTTTGAAGTAGGTTTGGCTCTTTACCCCACTTGGTGACCATTTTGTACAATAAATCTCTACTATGTGTTGAAATCGGATCCTCTTTCTTAAACAGATAAAGTACCCAGGCACGTGCTAACACATAACCAGCGATAGGAAAGTCCTTCAAAAAATTAAACATTCCAAAATCCACCAACTCTCCGTTCAATTCTTGTAGTGGAGCCAAACGCTTTATACTTCCAAGTGACACCACCACTCCAGCGTCCGAAAATTCAGCAATTCTATGGAAGTATACAAATTTAGTATTACATTATCGTTCAAAGTTCAACACGTAATATATTTTCCATTTCTTAAGGACACTTACGGCAGACATTCAATTTCTGGTACGGCAACCATACTCTCCTTTACTTTATGGGATTCGTTCAGGGAATCCTAGATAAATTAAAACCGTCATTAGCATCGAAACCATGAACTACAACATATGGAATTGAAGGTAAATATACATACTTCTTTATGTTCTAGTGCCAATGTCACAGATGCCGGAATGGGTGTAAGTATACTGAAATTTGCTGTTGCCACTGAACGATAAGTAATACACTCAAGCTTTTCTCTTTTGTTATTAGCGTCGGGCAAATTGCTCATCGTAGATGACTCAAATAGTTTTTTGTACACTCCTCCGGGGAAACTCGCTGCAAACTCGGGAGACACTATTAAAACACCTAAAAAACGGGCAACGTTTATCAAATTACTGACGATACCCAATATACAATAACATTTTATTAGTTGAAATGAAGTATAGTTATCTAACACGATGATAATTGGCGATATTATGTCAGTACCTAGCAGTCAAACGAGAATGTTACAAAAGTCTGACTGAAATTAGATGTGAGAAACAATTCAGAATTTAAAATGGCCATGCACTACGAGTCTTTGCAAGAATTATCCATGACAAAATACTTGTTGTAAACACGGCCTGATGAAACTAAAACAATGATGAACATTTGAAAAAAAATTTGCACCTACACTGATTATGAGAGGAGCCTAAATAAAACCAGA
>JAQGAP010000940.1:0-24630 GCA_034697805.1 Orchesella bifasciata | reverse complement strand
CCGTTTTAGGCATCGTGCATGAGCATCATACTAAAGCAATAAAATTCTTCACCTAAACTACCAATGACATTGTATCCATGTAATACAATACGTTCTTAATTTGTAATTGAAAGACTAATGCTAATTTTATTCAACGCTAACGGGTACAATTAATTTTTTAAAGCTTCAGACAGTACAATAATAGTTTTAACTGATCTTATTGAGTTAACGATGTAGATGTGGCAACAATTATCAGATTGAAAACAAGCACCGTATTTCGACACCACATGTTTCCATGTAACCTAAACTTCCAAAACTTACTTCCGTGAAAGTTGATGCACAAGTAGAGTTTTAACATACATAGATCATGATCGAATCACTGAACAGAGTTGTTGCCTTAAGCTTCAGTGGTTTTAGTTTTGAATCTGTTTTAGTCGTAACCAACATTTTAGAATATATAAAATTTTGATGATAAATCTGTGACAAATTCAATGAATACAGAGTCCATTTCGGTACATAATTGTCCCATTGACAATTCGTCCGTTACGAGCCAGAATAGCTGCTGTAATTGTAAAAGTTTCGTTTCCATTCATTGTTCTATACCCAGCTTACTAACATGCATAATGAACATGCGAAGCAATACCTATCATTTTAAATGATCATTAAGCAATACTACGTCATGAATGGGTCATTCGGGTTTTTGAAACGATTTAAATGTAAAACAAACCACATTGCTCGGTAAAAATTTTATCTAGAGATAAGTGAGACAAACGTCAACAATGTTTTCAGTTAGAAGAAACTACAAAAGGGAGGTGATAACGTAAATTTTTTTTATTGCGCCCAAAAAACATCATAGTTTAACCTCAATTACTTACTACGTTTTTAAAGCTAAAAGCTATCTGACCGTACCTCTTGTAACTCCCCTTTGAAAATTAAACATGCTCGCCTTCCCAATCACAAATTGTTTTCCGTATCCATAGACAATCGGCTTGCAAGATTTTTGAAACCTTTTCATCAACCTGCTACTCTCCTGCCATCCCCATTTATGACCTTTCCAAGACTCCAAAACTTTGCTTGATTGAAGAAAAATATAGAGTCCGATTTCTAAAATAACTGACCAAATCCCATTTGCCATTATCCCCCAAATTAAAATTTGAGCTACAGTGATAGTTTGAAATGTACTTGGATATCGAATCAACACAAAACCACAATACATAGTAATTATCATGAAAACCGCGTTGTATATTAAAAAATAAATCCCAGCAAAGCACAACCAGTTCTCTTGGAGCAGCTGGAATGACCTGTATACATGCCTTTTTTTATGGGATTCTCGTAATACCCCCAAAGTCCTATAGCTTGTTCTCTTGAGTCTAAGCTCATTTGCCAAAAACGTCGTAAAATAGACACCATAAGCTACCACGAATGTTGCAGTAAACCAAGCATTTAAATGAAGCACAACGATAATATATGAATGAAAGCAAGCGATTACATATAGGACCCAAAAAGAAAAGTATTCTCTTGGCACCAAACTTCCAATCCAGGTCGGAGCTGTCGGACAAATTAGTAAATACAACGTGCACAAAATTGACGACCCTGCCAAAAGAATTCCCAAAAGAATGCTGAATCCATCAACAAACAACGCATATTTGTTTCTATTGACTTGGAAACTTGGCATGTATTCCCCTAAAATTTCAACAAAAATTAGTGAAAGTACGTAGATTTGAAATTAACTGAAACTTTCAAACTTACGATAAAGATATCTCATAAAATGAAAAAATCCATTGAAAAATATGCAGCAGTCGTGAGTACAAAGATGAATGATGGAAAAATCCATTAAAGCCACTGACAATCCCAAAACGTGGATTACCGTCAGGTAAAACACGTCACCATTTAATTTTTTTGAGTAACGAAAAAGGTTGAGAACAGTTTCTGATAACCATAAAATAGCAAGTAAGCAGTTTACTTGCCCGTGTTTAACTGCATTTTGATACTTGTAGAAAGTATTGGTAGTCCTGTTAAATTCAAAGGGAAAAGCTCCAACTGCCCTGCAAATTTTTGCGGCGTTTTCAACTACCCAATAAAAGCTTTGACTAAACATTGTTGCAGATTCAGTTGAAAATTTGGTTGGATTTTTTTGTTTAGTTGAATTTTGTGAAGTGAATTCACTGGCTTTTCAACATTGAGCTTTAATCAGAAAATTTCACAGATCCAACAAAGCATATATCCGTTTCAGTTGAGATTTAAACACGTTAAGGGCACACAGTAGCTTTTACCAACCACGTGTTTAGTTTTGACCGTGGTTGAAATGCGAAATATACTACAATTATTGAATTTCAATTGCTAGCAGAATTCATTGGCCGTGTGGATGATAATGATAAATAATGACGATAGCTACGTGTGCAATTATAAGGAAAATTTAAAACGAAATTTAAAAAAAAAACAGACTCTATTGTAGTGCTTATTTGTAAAGTTAAAAAATAATTGGGTGAAATAAATGACCAATAAACAATGTTTATGAGTTCGTTGAGTTGTAAGCATACCATCATGAAAATTGAGTTTAATAACGTACCAGTGAAAATAAATCAAGTAGAGCCTTCAAACAGTAGTACAGAATACGTATTAAGTGTATTATTAGTGTTATGGACCTTGGTATTCTGTCTCTGTCCTTGGAACCTTGCGTAATGGCAAACCTATGCAATGAGCTCTTGATTACAAGAGTGTCTGCAGTAAAGAAGCAAAAATATTAACGTGTATTGGGTTTAAATTCGGAATTATTACAATACGAGCTACATGCGAAATTAAAACATGAAACTTATAAAAATACCTAGAAATGCTGTAGAAAATTAAAGATATTTCGAAAAAGTTAGATTTGACTTTATCGGGCAAAGTCAGATTAATTAATAAATAATGAATCCATTCATCGTCGAAATCTATACGATATGCACTAACAGAATACAAAACTATTCTAGATTAAATGCATTGAAGAATGGACTGAAGAATTACGCATGTGTAATTTTTCTATTGAGTTTGGTTTTCCATACTATTGCGATGTTTAAGAAAACCTGCATCAATTTGGTGATTAGCACTCCAACTTTTTATAATCATAATTACTTCGTCTGGTATTCTTTCCACCGGGGCAGGACGGCAACATTTACAATTAGATAAGAGCCTACAAATTCAACTAATGACGTAAAAGGATGAAACCGTAGCTCATTAACAGTTTTTTACCAGACCGAGGCAATTTTCCGATTTTCCTACAAGGAAAAATTAGTATAAAAGGGATCCGGGAATGAGATTGAGCATCATCAACTAATCGAGACTGTCTTCTCAAGCACGCAAGTTGACTCTTGAAGCATTGGAATAATTTGATTCTTTGTCAACATGAAGGTATGTTCGTCAAAAAAAACTTTTCAATTCTGAATTTAAACATGAGTTTTCAAAAAAAGTAATAATTTTGGGAAATTTCAATTTCAGGTTATATTACTTTTATTAACTGCTATCGTTGGGACTTCAATGGCTCGACCTTCAATAGATTCAGAGAAAGAACTGGGTTCTGAGTGACAGGCACGTCACTTTGGAGGCGGAGGCGGTTGGGGAAATTCTGGAGACGGCTCCTGGGGAAATAATGGTGGAGGTTTAGGACACGGAGGTAGTTCATGGGGAAATAATGGCGGAGGTTTTGGACATGGCGGAGGTGGCTGGGGAAATAATGGCGGAGGGTTGGGACAGTTTGGACACGGTGGCGGTTCATGGGGAAATAATGGAGGAGGCTGGGGTGGAGGCTCATTCGGCGGATACGGTACAATTTAAATTTTTATACTAGCTTTGCCATTTTAAAAATTAAGTTGGCCAACGCTCTAAACATGCATTGTTGATAGGTGGACGTGGAAACAATGGTGGAGGATATGGTGGAAGGAACTATGGCTAAATTAGACAATCCAGCACCTTTTTTCGCAAAAAATATTTAGTAATAATGTTGTCTGTTGTGTTCATTTATTTTATTTATTAAATAAAACTTGTGTATTCTTTTAACTACGCCATTTTTTTAAATTTTACTAAAGCACTATAGTTTAAACATACTACGATTTTAATGCTAAAAGTAGCCTAACAGTTCCTCTCGTAACCCCTCTTTGAAAGTTGAACATACTCGCCTTCCCAATCACAAACTGCTTTCCATATCCAAACACGATTGGCTTGCAGGACTTCTGAAACTTTTTCATCAGCTTGTTATTCTCTTGCCATCCCCAATTGTGTCCTCTCCAGGAGTTCAGTACTTTACTAGATTTCAGGAAAACATACAACCCAATTTCCAAAACCACCGACCAAATCCCATTCGCCAGTATTCCCCAGATCAAAATTTGAGCTACAGTGATAGCCTCAAAGTTACTTGAATATCGAATGAATACAAAATTACAATACATGGCAGTTATCATAAAAACTGCGTTATATATTACGGTATAAATCCCTCCAAAGCACATGCAGTTTCCATGCAGCAGCTGAAATGATCTATAGACATGCCTTATTTTATGAGATTCTCGCAATACCCCAAAAGATCTATAGCTACCTTTTCCTAATCGAAGTTCGTTTGCTAAAAACGTAGTAAAGTAGACACCATAAGCTACCACTAGTGTCGCAGTAAACCAAGCATTCAAATGAAGCACAACGAGAATATATGAGTGAAAGCAAGCGATGGTAATTTGGACCCAAAATGAAAAGTATTCCGTGGGAACCAAACTGCCGATCCAGTTTGGAGCTGTGGGGCAAATTATTAAATACAAGTTGCAAAAAACAAACGAACCAAGCAGCAGAATTCCCATAAGAACGCTAAATACATCTACTAACAAGGCATATTTGTTTCCATTGACTTTGAAATTGGGCATGTATACTCCTGGAAATGTTAAAAATGAAGAAAAATGAGTCATATTTTATTTAAATTGAAAATGATAATAAATGAAAATTTTCAACTTACGATGTAGGTATTCCATGAAATTAAAAACTCCATTGAGAGCAATGCAGCAGTCGTGGAAACAGCGATGTGTTAGAGAAAATGCTATTGAAGCCGCTAATAATCCCAGCACGTATATAACCGTCAGGTTAAACGCGTCACCATAGTATTGCTTTGAGTAGCGAAATAGGTTGAGAGATGCAGCAAATAACCAAAAAATGACGAGTTTGTTATTTCGTCGCCCGTGCTTAATTGCTTTTTTATTCTTATAGAATTGTTTCGTTTTCCTGTTAAATCCAAAGGGAAATGCTCCAATTGGTTGGGCATACTTGGTAGCATTTTCAACTAAATGGTAAAATCCTTGGCTGAACATGATTTTGAAGCACAGAGTACAATTCTATGGAACTGTCTTGTTCGAAATAATCCTAGGAAATGACTGACATCAGTCGCAGTCAGACAAATAATGGTACCCGAAATCAAATCGAAAAAAAGAGGAGTCGAAAAAAAACTACCTTAAAAACTGCCTCGTTCAGTATTATAGCATGAAAGAGTTTTTATACTTTTAAAAAATTGAAGCTTACCTGAGAATGGGGAGTAGCGAAAATGCTTGATAGTAACTCCTTTTTCATGTTTTAAAGACCTGAAAAACTAACATTGTTGAGTTTTTGAAACATAACAAAAAGCTTTGGTAAATCCTTATACAAAGTTTGCTAATAATTTAGTTTGCTAGAATTTAAAAAACGTCGTCACGTTTTTTTAATAGTCGTCATTACAATGTTTAATAAAATGCCTTAAGGTAGTAGGATCAAAGTAATTATAGTTAGCATCATTTCAAAAATCCAATGTTCGAACCAGCTCTTGAGTTTATCTTGGAAATTCTTGGTTTTTTAAACTACACTGTCAAATATTAAATTCGTGGTCACCATATGAGACATATTACTTCATATAATATGATAGGATCATGAACGCAATAAACGAGTTTTTAAACTAATTTTCAGTTTGACACAAACAAATTTACACATTTATCTAAGCACGCGATCGTTAACAAAATTATGAATGACACAACGGGATTTTCCAAAAGATAACCAAGCTTTCATTTTCGTCCAGTTGACGTTGTTAGTGCCGTTCAAACTCATTAACAAAACACAATCTTTCCGTTTATCTGACCGTTACCACATGTAATTTGGTAATATGCTTACAAAATGTGCATGAAAACCACAACTCATTCAGAAAAGTGGACAAATGATCATTAGCAGTTTTATCTTGAAAAATGGTACAAACTAATGTAGTTTTTGTCAATATAAAAGGAAATGAATGAATGTAATGATGCATGAAACAGAAAACGAAGGTCTCCGAGAACTTTTGAAAACCCATCCTAGAAGATTCAAGAACTACCCGAAGAAGATGAAGGTCTTTTTCTATAATAATATTTGGTTACAAACATACATTTTGAAAAGGTATTTATTCGTTAATATTTATTTTATTTTAGACTGTATTAATCATTTTGTCCATTGTTCTTGGAGCTGCAATGGCCATGCCTGCTGCGGATTCTGGAAAAACCGACCATGGTTCTGAGCGTCAGGCACGCCATTGGGGAGGTTCTGGAGGCTGGGTGGTGGTTCTTATGGTGGATACGGTGGAAGTGGGTTCGGGAGTTATGGTAGGCTGAATAATCTTTTTCAATCAATAAATCAATAAGTTTTGTATTGAATTTTGATAATTTTATTCATTATAAAGGCGGATATGGAGGTGGAAGTTATAGCGGATATGGTGGTAGCAGCTATGGAGGATATGGGAATTATGGTGGAGGATGGGGTGGAAGCTACTACGGATAAATTTTTCCTCCAAACAAAATAATTAAGTGTAATTTGCAAGCTCATCAAGAGGATCCTCTGTGATGGTATAGTTTAGAAAACGTGAATGGTTTCACAGCTTCCGAGAGAATACTTTTATTTGTAGTAAAATAGAATAATTACAACATGATTTCTTACTTGTGCTAGTTTTAATTACTTGATTATATTTGAATAAAATTCTTAATATCTATTACGTTTCGTAGTCAACAAAGCTCTAAAGGTTCCTCTACTCACCCCTTTTTGAAACACAAGCAAGCTCTTTCTTTTAATTACAAACTGTTTTCCATAAGATAACACAATCGGCTTACAAGACAGGATAAACCTCCTCATAATTTTATTTTCCAGTGAGTGTCCCCAATCATTACCTTTCCAGGATGCCAACACCTTTTTACCATTCATGAAAAACAAGCAACCAATTTCCAACACAAAAGTCCAAAATCCATTTGCCAACACACACCATACCACAAATTGAGCTTTGGAGACAGGTTTGAAATCATCCCAATAGCGGAGCAACACAAAGTTACAAAAATTGCACATGAGCATAAAAACCCCGTTGTAAATCACAATAAGTATTCCAAAAACTGACATAAAATTTGCGTTCAAAACTTGAAAGCTTCTATAAACTACCCTAATATTTTTCGCTCGTCTTAAACTCGCCTTCGTTTTATAACGAGGACGTCGTAACCGCAACTCTTTTCCCAAGAACGTGATAAAATAAAATGTATATGTAACAACAAAGCTGGCAATTTGTATTATGAATAAATGGAGAATCAAGCAGAAATGCGCGTGATAACTAATTGTTCCGATAAGTGGCCAGTTATACTCTTTGGGAACCAAACTTCCTAAAAATATTGCATGTCTGGAGAATCGCGTGAGAAAAATCACAAAAAAGATGTAGCCACTTAAAAATACTGTGATAGAAAGAGCCAGTATAGAATTGAAAGTACGGTTGGTTTTACAACGGTTTGCATCAAAACCTGGCATAAAATTCTCTGTAGAAAAAAATCATTAAATTACTATTGAAATAAAATTTAAAAAATTAAAATAATTGTCAATTACCTTGTAAATGCTTAAAAAAGGACATGAATCCATTGAATATAATGCACAGCTCGTGAGGAAAAAAGCAGAGTGTTACACCACATATTGTTGATACTATTGCTCCCGTTATATATAACATTGCCACGTTGCTACCATTCACGTTTCCATTTTTGTAGAATGATAGGGCTCTAAAACCCAATAGTAGAAACCATACAGTGATTATAATGAAATTTACTCTCAATCTTTTCAGCGCAAAAGGGTTGACTCGGAATACTCGCACCTTTTCTCTACTGAGTTCAATGGAGGTACCACCAACACTTGCAATAGCTGTCAAGGCTTTGGCGACCACTTTATAAAAATTGTCGCTCAACATTTTCCAAAATTGTGGGAGATTTTGATTCTTGGGTAAAATAATCTAATTTTTTCCTATTGGGAAATGTTGTGCGAGCGATAAAAATGCTGACACTGAACTAAAGTTAGCCCACAAACTTTTTTAGCAAATACAGTGCATCTAAATAGACCTATACCACTGGCGCCTGACGTTGTTTACATGCAAATGTTTAAAATTTCAATGTTCTAATCATCATGTTTTTGTATTTTAAAATATTTTTTAAATCAACTCACGGGCATGATAATACGTGCTTGAAGGACATATTGTAGTGTGTTCCTTATATTCTATGTATTCAATAGTTATAATAAAAGATAAATTATAATAAGTCAATTTTATCCGTCCTGAGTTACATGTTTTGCTGGAAAACTTTATTGATTTAATAAACAATAAATAATTCGGTTGTATTTGGATTGGAGAGCTGTGGCTTTTATTTGGTATTATATTGGCAAGTATGGTTGGACATATTTTATAAACATAGTTTATTTCTTGTAAATTTTAACTTCAGCACACGATAAATTGACCATGGCATGCGCATGTTAACATAACCGTACTTTTATTTAAAAAATATTCAATTTTTGTAAACATATCAGCTATATTATGAGTACCTCAAAGAGAACAAAAGAAATGAATTTTATTGTTTGATTTTTATACTTTTTGTGACTTATATATAATAAATTTATCTTGGTTTAGTCATTAACAATGCCCTAAAAGTTCCCCTTGTAACCCCTTTTTGAAAAATAAAGAAGCTAGTTCTCCGTATCACGAATTGGTTTCCATACGACAGCACAATGGGCTTACACGACTTGCTAAACTTTGCCATCATTTTATTCTCCGCTTTAGAGCCCCAATCATGTTCTTTCCAAGAAATTAAAACTTTGTTTCCATTTGTGAAAAACAGACACCCTACTTCCAACACAAATCCCCAAAACCCATTTGCTAACACACACCAAATTACAATTTGAGCTTTTGTGACCAACTGAAACTCATCCCAGTAACGAAGTGAAACAAAATTACAAAAAATGCACATCATCATGAATATAATATTGCCAATAAGAGTAAGAATGCCAAAAGTAGCTAAGAAATTTGCCATCAGGACTTGAAAGCATCGGTAAACATGTCTTATGTTCCTTGCATTTCTCAAATTATGGGTGGTTCTATACTTACGCCGTCCCAATCTCAGCTCAACTGCTAAAAAGTAGACGGTATGAAATGTGTATAAAATTGTGAAATTGCCAATAATAAGTACAGCTAGGTGGACGATTAAAAGCATGAATGCGTGAAAAATAAAAGACAGAATTGGTAGCGGGAAGTTGAAATATTTGGCTGGAACCAAACTTCCAAAAAATATGGGTTGTCTGGGAATAACTGTAAGGATTCCAATTAGAAGGATGTACGAGCTTGCGACGACAACAGTTAATAATACCAATGATGCATTTGTCCAAAAGTTAATTTTGCTTTGTTTTGGGTTGAATTGTGGCATGTAGGTTCCTAAATTTATATTAAAACATTTTGTATTTTTGCTGCAATTGCATGGTCTTTTAATTTATTATATATTTTAATTGTATATGATTTACTTACGCTGTAGATAAGGTAAGAATGTAAATAATGCATTGAACGACAAGCAAAGATGATGAGGAAATATGACCATTGTTCCGCAACATATTGCCCCTAATGTCCCTCCCAGTAAATAAACCATTGTTCGATTGAATCCGTCCACATTTTTCGATATGCGGAAACTAACGCAACGAAATGCCATGAATGCTAACCAGCAAAAGAATAGAATGGAATTGCGCCTCATTCGTCTCAGATAAACTGTGTTCACACTGAAATCCCTTTTATGCTCATTGAACTGCAAGGAAGAGCCACCAACAAAACCAAAAGCCTTCATGGCAATGGAAATTAGCTTATAGAAATTATCACGAAGCATTTCAACTATTTTAACCAAAATGTTGTGAATATCGAGTTAGCTAACAAACAACTGTGGGACTGCCCTTCAAAAACTAAGCATATAGTTCAAAACCACCTTTCTTCGAAAATCAAGTAAATAAGATGTTTTTTATTTTTCATAAAGTTCTTCAAATTTACCATATAAATTTCATACACAATATGTGGCAGGGTACCTGAAATTTTCTGCTACGAAAACATAATTTTTTTAAATATTTATTTACCTCATGGGCGTACCTACATTTTAATCCGATCAAATTAAAATCAAAATAATATTTGTTTAACATCGTTTGCTTATTTTTATGGTAGATATGAGCGATGTAATCGATTTACATTTGATCTGTAATATGTTGCTGCTCATTGCTTGAGTTAAAGGAAATATTGACTACTAATTTTTCGTCTTCAACAGTAATCCCTGAATCAAATGTACGTCCGAGTGTGAGTAGATCATCAGGATTTGCGGTATCAGATGTAGTGACGTTGACCTCGACTTTTGAATCCTCAGAATTATCTTTTTGTTGTGTTGTTGAATCATCTTTTGGAACCTCGCCTTCGTCCAAAATTTCTATTCGAAAAGCATTAGCAATCGGTGAGTGAAATCGGTGAAATTATCAGGTAGTAAAACCGACCCAACTTGAAATATTATCTATGCTCACCGCCCTGGTAAAATTCTGGTTTCTTGCCGGTTATCATTTCAGGGCTGAGTTGCTCACCGAGCTTCATAATCTGACGTTTGACATGGAACTTATTTTCGGTTTTTAATAATTCAGTTGGGACTTCCATCTCAACTACAGGTAGATAAATGTCGTATGAAACTGGTATGTATCAAATTTTTAAAATGAGAAAAACTACCTGAACTCTTCTCCAGGTTGGCTGTACTGACCAGGTGAATGACGCACATGACCGTCATAGCTATTAAAACGTGACCAAACACATTTGATTTGAAATTGAATTTAAAGTAACCCATGTTGTCCAAAGGTTAAATACACTGAAAACCAGAAATTATCTGGCCAAATGAATAATTTACTGTCGCCAAAAGCTAAAAAATACTTAGTACCAATGGAGTAAGGTGACTGTTTTTGCTGAAGGTTTACGAACAATGGCATGAGTAAATCAACAGAATTGTGATGCAAAATGAACAATACTATAGCCTTGCACGCCGATTTAATGACGCAATTTAAACTCGACACTGAAACTGTTTTCGTAGAGGTTTCAAGGATAATTTTGGGTAGTTTGATGTAATGTTATTATAGTCTAGGTAAATAATCGGATAGTTGTACTGAAAAAAATTATTTTTAAACCAATTTCAACGACAAATATCGAATAAACAATGAGTAGAGCTGGGTTTGGGTGTTAAAATGAGCCGTTTAAAGTAATTATGTGTAACGTCATCAGAAGATAAAAAATGGCCTGTTTTGGTCATATTGTAGGTGTCAAATTATCCACAGAAGTCATCAAACAATTTAGTATTAAGTATGTTAATGATTATGACTTCAAAAAATGAGCAATAAACAGTTGAGCTACTTCACACAGAAACAAAGTTTTTTATTTCATTCCGTTCTGAACATATTTGTGATTGATTTTATAATGTATTATAACATTTTTTAAGCATAGGACCAATTAACAACAATATGTTTTCATTTTTACCTTCTATCATGATTTACTGAACTCTTTACACTTGCATTTTTTATATTTTTTGTTACATTTATAAATTATTAGTATTAATCACCCTTAAAAAATTAGAGGGAATGCGTTTTATTTTCAATTGTTTCAGAAATTGCTTATATATATTATTAATCATAAATGTCATACAGATATACAGCGATACAATTATTGTATTATATTTAAAACTTTCGACAACTTAATCCGCTAATGCAGAAGACCAACTTTACATTTATTTTGAATATTGAAATAGTGAAACGTTACAGTTAATAAAATGTTGTGTGATTGCAACCACATCCACTTAACTATAGGATGCTTACGAAAATGGATTCAAAATTGGGCTGAAGTTCTCTCAAGAACTTCGTTACCAACATTATGTAAGTAATCGTATGGTATTTCTTCCTAGCTGAATGTGCGATAATAGAGTGGCACAATGTAACTAAATGTATGTGACTAAAAATCTGAGTGTGATGGTATTCAAAAGTTCAGAAATTTTTAAGAAATCGTTAGCTAAAGGATATTAAAAACATAAAATCATTTATGTCTTACCAGATGATGTACATTGATTATTTGGGTGATGAAAACAAATCTTGACTTGGATTTCTAAACCGGGTTTCCCTCCCTGGATCTCACTTTCAATTTCTACGTGTTGGGTCACTCTCTCCTTTACTTACAACTTCATTGAACCTCTTCCGTTCTAACGGTTTCTAATGGCTTTTAAAACTACTCCCTTTTTGGAATAATTCTAAAAAGGAATTTGTATGTAAACCTCTTGATACAAATACGAGAGCAGAACCGATTTGAAATAAGTCTGCCAACAACTTTTATTGTAACTCCCCACTGTAACAAATCATCTTACTAATCAGAAGTTCTACCTGTGTCCTGTTGGTTATCATTTTCCAGAAACACAATCCAGACATAAATTAATTTCTGTGAAATTTATTTGCACCGGCCACATTAAAAATGGCAACAAATGCCAAATACGAAAAAATACAATTTCTCATTCTCATATTTCGCAATTTTTTTTCACAAGACAAATTCGGTGTGGGAGTCAACATTATACTTAACCTATGCATACTGTAATGGTTCACATTAACAGCCGGTTTCGAGTACTGGTAAAAGACCGAAGCGGCACTGCAGCAATGATAACGGGAAAATTTTGTGGTTGCAAAAGCAAGATTAAAAAGGGTCCCTAAAGTTTATGTCTGTTACCAGTAAGAAAAGGTTTTTTTCCACCAGCGGTTTCAAGAGTATATATAGCTAGAAACTAATTCTTGGAAGCTTCTCAGTCGCAAGTTATTCATACATGGCTTCTGATACGCAGGTTATTCATACATGGAAGTAATCTGTGTGATCATTAAAATTTCAAGTCATTCTAGTTACTTTATCTTCTCCTTTTACCAACTGCCCGCGGTTCTATTAAACAAGGAAAATAAGAAAAAATGTTTTCGGTGTGTTAAAGGAAAGGATATGAAGAGGACTCTGAAATGCTAGTGGATCGCGTCAATTTCGACCGAAAATCAAAGCTACCCTTGTCCACACAAAATTGTGTGTTCAAAATATCATCGCTTCCACATTCGCCTCAATGCATAAATGGATTCCTCGCCGTTACGGGAAATTTACTGGTGTGTCTTGATTAGACTTAGAATTTAAACAAAATTATAATATCCTTGACATTGCATGCATACAATTAGTTCGTTTCCGTTCGTTTTTCAAACACAGATCACAAATGGTACGACATCGACGGCAATGTTTCTCCACTGTATAATAAATACAAAGGAAAGGCAATATCTGTGCAATTCAAAGTCAACCAACAGGACAAGTTCGAGGAATGGATTGAATATGACGCAAAAATCATACTCCCTCTTAAATTGGGGGAACTTGGACCACAGGATTTCAAAAACTTCAACGGCTGCCCAGGAAATTTTAGAACATCGGCAAAGTCTTGGAATGCTGACTGGGTATGATGAGGAAAGGTGTGGTTTCTTGCGAGACATTTATTGTGTTAGTAGTTAGTTGTGTGCAATTTGTAATGTACACACAAGTAACGTACCCAAGATTTCAGTTGTTGCAATCCTACCTTTCGTAATTAAGGAAATAATTATTATTAATGTAGCAATCCTAGGTTTCATGACCTTATAAACCAGGATGAAACTCTTCCACTCTCATTTCCTGCTTTCAAACAACTTCCTTTCCCATACCAGATTTTTAATAACAACCAGGTTTATACCACAATATTATGTATGTTGTTTATCATCACTCTCTCTAATTCCTCCTTCCTGGTTTCCCTGTCCGTTCCCACGGTTTCCCATCGATTTCCTGAATTCTCTCCTTTTCTCTTTCGTTATTATTGTTATTCTTAAACTTGTATTGTGATTGTATTAGTATAGATACCAGAGAAAAGCTTAATTCAAATCAGTCTGCCACCACGTCTTGTAGTTCTGTCTATATAATAAACTATAATTAAAACCTAAAAATACAACGTGCAGTTCAGGAGTTATTACATCAGAAATCTACTCCCACGATTTTTATTAAATGAAATTGACTTCGTCGATTTCATAAAAATACCTAGATTTCTATAACACTCCGCGCCCGAAACATCTGTTTACTAAAGTCAACGAAGAACTACCAACTCAGTCAACAGTGTTTAAGTACCTTTTAGACCATCCCTATCAACACGTTGTACCAACCCACAAAGTTCACACAGCCAAGTACAGTTTTAACTGCTAAAAACGAACCAGTATATTATACGTAAAATTATACAACTAATTGCTAGCACAATGTCAACAAAAAATCAAGAATTTCAATTACGTGATCACTTCTATATCATTTTGACCCAGCAAGTCTGAATGTATTTCATTAGACATAACACTGCAAAGTTACGGTAAAGTTTAGATTACCTGCTGACATATGTTTGTTCTGCTTTGGTTAATAGGTAATTAATCCTTTTGCTGCAGAATTTTACTCCTTGGATTTTGTCCATTTAATATTTCTACCCATAGGTTTATTTGGAAGCATAATTATAGTATTGTATGACTACCTTATTTAAGTTAACAGTTTTCTTTCAGTTTCTTCCCAATCCCCTTTGTTTCCTGGATTATTGTTTTATAGATTTAGAGTTCGCAATTTTAATGTATTGTAGCATGTCAAATGAAATCGACTTCCTCGATTTCTTAAACTCTATAAAGTTTCACATCCGTAGTTTTACTTTTATAGTAAAAACATATCAAAAAGGTATCAGGTTAATTACATTCTACTTTCTAATATTAACGGAGTTTTGTTGTAGAAACGATTCCCGATAAATTTAGTATGAATACTGTATCTCTGTCGTCAATTCCAAATCCGTCAGCATTTGCTCTCTGTGCCAGTAATCTGTTTAAATAAAGTTTACCTATACCACCAACTCTCGTCAAGTAGTTTGAACTTCTGTAAACCTTATCTCACCGTCATCATCATCGCTGTTGCACAATCCACCAGACGGCAAAGGTTTACAGTATTTAAAGTGTTGTTGTTTGCGTTCTTAAGAATACCAACGCAGTTAGATGTAAATATTTATATATAGTTATTAGAGATTTATAGAAATTGTGTTTTGCCTAAATAACTGTGACATGAACCCATATACATAAGTGACTAACCAACGTGACTCCACTGGCTACCACATCAAAGTCCATAGTCGCGGGGAAATCTCAAACCACCAAGGTACCTTTTAATACCCGTTCCGGTCGTGTCACCTAGCCGATCGCGTTTAGGAATTGATAGTTCAATTCTTTTCTGACAAGAGCGAATGTTGAGTGCACGTGAATAAATATCCGATGAATAATTATTCACGGAGTCTTGTAATGATATTCTTTACAAAGACTTTAGTGCAACGCCTCAACACTACCTTTATTAGGAATCATGTGAAAACTGGTACCTCCAGCGTTCCCATTGGCCAAAGTAAATCAACCTTTGACTTTGGTTTACTACCTCATCGCCACTTCGAACTCCGGCTATTCTAACACACACCAGCCAGATCATCATCATGTTACTTTTTTTCTCTCTCTAAATTACTATAAAATTGCATGTAAATTGTATCTTTGTATATTTGTTGTTGCTGCTCTTGCGTCGAATCAAGATCTGGCCTAATAATATGCTTTGCGAATATTGAGTGTGCCTTCATATTTATTGTATCCCCTATTTCTATTTTCAACATTCAACACTTTGTACTTTTACAACTAACAATATTATGACATGATTATCATAGTTGATGATAATAATATAAATTTAATAATGTAGAGTGCATGTAAATAAATATTCAACCTTTGATAATTTATGAAGTCTTCATAATGATATTTTTTTGAAGCTCCTTAGTGCAACTCTTCAACATAAGGTTTATGGGCAAGGGTGTTGGAAAAAATACTTAAGCGTTCTCACTTAGTTTAAGTCAAACTGACTCGAACTCTTGGCAAGGATCTTCACCGACCAACTTCGACTACCTTTAATCATTTATCATAGTATTTGTATCTTTGTATTATCTATTTAATTTTCTCGTACCTATATGTTTCTTATAAAATTGTATGAAAGTAGCATTCTGTATGTCTGTTGTTGCTGAACTCTCGCTCAATAAAGATAGTTTCACCAATTGGCTGCAATATCATTGTGGGGTTTGCACAACCATTAAATGTCTTGTCCCGCAACAATATTAAACTTTAGCTCACGGAAAACCTTTGAACGATAATTAAGAAATATACAACTTAATTAATCTGAGTTGGTTTAGGACGCAAACGATTCTCTTAACTTTAAATATTATAATATACCTTATAATAATATTTCAGCCGACCACATTATGGACAAATATATATGTATACGATCTGTACGTTTGCTTCATCGTTGTATGGGTGCTTTTGGCACAAATCGAGTAAAAAAACCTAGAAAGCATTTGTGAAGCTTTACATGTCGAGAGAAGCTTTCATCAGTAGCAATTTTGTCGCGACATATGAAATATGTTCATGAAGTTATCTAATGTTTTGTTTATATTGTTCGTACTATTTGTCCTTAAAATATTTCACATGTCAGTATTAAAGTTACTTGCAGAATATAAGACAATGGGATGCGGTTTTAAAATAAATAATTGCATAAAGCATTTTCTACGTGTTAAATATTTAGCATGCAACTACAAGTCTTTCTTCTTTCTAAAAACTAGTGTAAACCACATCGAAGCAGTCAAATGAAAGCTTGAAACGACAAATAGTTTTGCTTGACACAATATCTCTTTTTCATAGTAACTTGAGTTGATAGAAAACTCAATCATTTATTGAAATTGGCAAAACATGCGTGTACGTTGTAAATCTATTATGAAACTGAAATGGTATTTAAAATAGTAAAAATTTGATTCAATGATTAGTCTACTAAAGTAAAGAACTGATCGAGATGGCTTTGAGAAGAAGAACATCTTTAGATTCACCAATTATCGTAAGCGATTGTGACTAAACTAAATTTACGGAGGAAGTGTATATCCAGCAACTTTCCGTTTATACGAATCTTATTTAACTCTTATTGTAAAACCTAAACATGCAAGTTAGCATAACGTTACTATCTCCTGCTTCACTTTTGCCTGTTATTTAGCGATTGCGCTTCAATTATGTTCAGATTACTTTCCATTTTGAGGAAACTTAACCTCCCAGATTAATACATAATAATTGAGTAACAACTTAATACGTTTCAGATACAAATTGATGTTCTGGAACGTTTGTATGAGCGGTTTTACCTTAACCGGAACATTTTCAGAATCGACAAATTTCAGATAATTGTTTTGAAGCTCCAAATATTATTTACGACTGTAAAATAAATGTGTAACTATGGCAGCCTAAAGGGGACACAAATTTATATAATTAAAAATAATTTAATTTGATTTTAACAAGGGATTTGGCCAGCATATTGTAAAAGTATTGAATTTTCTAAGAACTAATGCTTTGCTTTGTTGGATGTTGCTCCTCTAACTTGGTAGATCAAAAACGATAAACCTGAAGCACTGTTTATATAAATAAAAAATGTAAAACAAGATAGTAAAGGCAATCCGGTAGAACTGTTGACTACTAGAACGTAAATGCAAATAAACAGTTTTTTGCTATTGGGGAAAGAATGTAGCAAGCTCATTTTCGTCTGTTAGTACAAGGTAACCACAAGTTAAGTGAGAAAAAACCCTAATATTTGTCGTTTGTCAATTCTTTTTCATAAACAATTTTAAAACCAGTTTTCCGTCTGAAATTCCGTATACTTGATTTTGTATGCATGTTTTACTTTCAGAATTTCACAAGCTCGATTTTTAAACCAGGTTTTAATTCTATTGCTGTTATTTGAATTATTCGTCTTCGTTAACTTTCATCTATTTAAAAAAAATTTAATGGATGCACTATATCTATAAACAAGACAATAAATAGTGTCCATCTGCTGAGAACTTCTAAACAACAACTGTTACGTGTTTGTACTTTGCACTATGCTATGTAAGTTTGAAAGTTCATACGTACACCTGACCAGTGTTTGGTATATAATTTCATATCTTAGGGATTTATATTGTAGCAATCCGAGGTTTCATGACCTCATGAAATGTTTATGCCACTCTCTCTGAACTTTACTTCCTGGTTTCCCTTTCTGATTCCCACAGTTTCTACATTATTCAACTCTCTATTTTATAATTGTATCGATATTCTAATGATTTCATTTTACACCATTTCCGTTATATTTTAGTATAAATATGGTGACTCGGCTGACTTCAAATCAGTCTGCCATCAGCTCCTCGTGTAACACTATTTAGAAATAAAAACACTCTTTATTATTCATTTTAAACCGTATACCAACACATCAGTTATTACAATAGTAAGCTACTGTCTCGTAAACTTCCTGTGTACAGTTCAATGTCCTTGTTGTGATATGTGAACCATATCAAACAGCCAAGTTCATCACCATCATCATCATCATCAACTTGCTCAGGTTCATTGAGCAAGTGAAGGTGAAGGTGAAGCAAGTGAGAGGTTTTTTCTTTGTACTTTTCAAAGTCAAGACTCCGCAAGTTAACACACATTTTCCCACGCGTCAATGACCGTGCATCATACCTACTTGGTATGTTATAGCACTCCTTGTTTTCCTTGTAAATGACTCAATTCCTGTCCCAGTTTACAGGGACCTTTGTATTATGAATCAATTATGGCATTCATTTTACTTTTGTTTTAATATGCAACTTATTCTTTTTGTTCTTTTTAATAAATCACTTGCAATTTCACAGCCAACCAAAACGGACGAGTTTTCAACTGTGCAAATTATTCTCTACACACTGTAGAATTCATACCTTTTTATGTTATCGAAGTTCTAATTACGAACAGTCTTGTTAAACTAAATGGCCTTAAAATTAAAGACCTCTCTAAAATTGGTGGAGATGAATTCTTGCTTAACGGATGCTTCCTAGAAAATCCCGTAAAAACGAAACTATAAGGTTTTTGATGAATCATATTCAAAATAGGGAACGATATAAAAAGATAATTGTTCATTTGAAGAATTAAAAATACTGGAGGTTTGTGTAGAAACCAGTTTAGCTACATTGTAACCAGTTTCGGCACTCACACATATTATGTAGAAAGTGCAACATCCATAACGACAGAGAACTGCAGCTATTAACTTGAAAACAATTAATCCAGAGATGCTTGCATCCAGGTTGACAAATTTACCTCCAACTAATTTAGACTTAAGTTATTTTTATGGGAAAAAATATCTCGTGAATAAATTCCTGCCTTTTGATATTTACCTGCCAAATAAGTAATTTCATTAACTACAAATACACATAATGACTGCATTACCCGCTTTTTCCCAAATCAATATTTAAAGAAAGTTATTCCTTAAGTAAAAATGCGGAGGACAAAAAGCTTCTACAAAATCCGTTTTCAGATTAACCTTTGGATAGACTAAACACACTTGAATTTTAAACTACTGCAAAACTCCGGTTCTGAATGTAATCTTTTAAAGTTTAAATGGAGTTCAAACAAAGAAGATGGAGCTAAGCATTGATAATATCACATTCCTAATCAAAATCCTAATAATTAATATTTTTACTCTCAATAGTGTCATACGTTAATGTTCATATTCAATTTTATTAAAATTAGAAAAGGATACTTTTTAATTAATAGGCCCAACTGAATATATATTCCGATGTTTCTACTACACATATCTGTTTTATCTCGCCCGCACTTCAGTATGAATACTGCGGTAGAGGGTAAACCAGCTATGTGGCTTTGGCCAAGACACACCGTTGCCAGGTATTCCTACAGCTATGTGAATTTAAACTTTTTATTTGCCCTTAGAACATAACATAACATTGCATAAAACATACACTTTTGTAAACTCGATTCCATCATCGGGCATCGTTAAATTCGTAGAGATCTCATATCTAGAGAGTACTCGATTCCTGCGTTATTATGAATGCTTTTAATGGTATAAATAAGTTCAACCGGGTTAAATCGGTCTTTCCTTAGAACTCTGTTTTCATTTATCAACACTAATTGTTTATTGAAATTAATAATTCGCAATTTTTTGTTGTATATAATTTTTGCCAGTATTTGTACCATGTATAAATACTGTTGAGTGCACGTAAAAAAATATTCTTTGGATGTTTATTTACGGAGTCGTTCTAATGCTAATAATTAGAAGCTCCTTAGCGCAACGCTTCAACACATCAATTATTGGTAACCGTGTGAAAACTGGTACATACAGAGTTCCCATTAGCTAAAAGTAAATCAACCTTTGACTATAGCTCACCACCTCATCCCGACTTTGGACTCCGGCTATTTGCCACTACACCCGCCACATCATCACGTTACACTTTCTTTCTCTCTGGAAAATTGACTATAACATTGTGTGACTCCTGTAACTCTGTATGTCTGTTGTTGCTGAACTCTTGCAGAATCCGAAACTAATTGGCTATAAACTGTATTGCGAAGTTTGAATATCATACCCTTTATTACTTTACGTCATTACCATTATCGCAGCATTTCCAACGTTTCTTGTTTAAATTATAGTTCCAAGTAAACAAATTTATTAGATGCTCCAGAAGCCATTACAGCAACACTTGAATGCCCAAATGGACTTCTATACACTCATTTCATCGTATCTAACAAATCTGCAGCCATGTAACAGATTGCACATGTGAACATCCCGGAAATTGATGCAGCCTGCTAGCTACGGTGTCCAGGAAACCAGGTGAACTTACAAGTTAAGGGGCACCTCCACTATCCGACCCTAACTTTCAACATCACGACACCACTGTTACCCATCATGCTGTCACCTCTGGCGGTTTGGACTTCCATTGGATCAGTATCATAGGGTCCGATATCTCATCATGGTTATCTCGAGGAGTGATCGTGTGCGTGGGCGGTATCCTCTTCCTGACGGTTCAGTTCACCAAGATGAAGACGGCGTGAGAGGACTTCTTCCTGGCCCCCTGAATGTTGCGATATGCGAGCCATATCGAACAACCAAGTTCACGTCCTTTACCTTCATCATCATCATCATCATGCTCATTGACTATGAGCATGTCTCACCTTCGTAACAGATAATTATCATTGTATTTTCCTATACGAGTTTTTCCTTAGGTGTATAAAATCATTTAACACGTAAGGTTTTTTCACTTGTACCTACTCATTCGTATCAATGACATGTAACTTCCTTGTTATGCTAGCCACAACCGCAATGTAATGTAGCTTGTGTAGCCACAAGTTCATTCACGCTGAACTGAATTATTGTATTTCTATATTACCAAGTAACGTGCGTACTTCAATTGTCATGCGTACTTGAACGCTCCTTAGTTTCATGGTACATGACGCACTTCATGACCTATTGAGCCTCCCATCACTATAACCACATTATGAACCTTTGTCTTATGAATCATTATTTTCTGTCTATAGGATATGATATCATTCATGTACTTTTGTGTTAATCATGCAACTTATTCTTTTCAATTCAAAAATAAAGACACTTGAATTTTAACAGCCATACAAAGCAGACGAGCTTTTCAACTGTTAAAGATTTAGTTTTCTCTACTGTAGAATTCACCCCTTTTATTACATAGAAGTTCTAATTACGAACACCCAGTAAAGGGTGAAATGTATAATATCCCCTCCGTTTGTAAACTAGGACCTACTGCCTTTCCGAAGTCGGATGTTTTTTTTGGGGGTTTTGGTTCTTTGTGCTTCAATTATTGGGGACCAGTTGGAGTTGGCCAGCTCTTTCCTTTAATTATCCACTTAAATACCCTGCTGCTCTCCATTAAAAAAAGGTATAGACATATACTAATAAGTTGCATACATAAATAGATATATTGGGACGGTAGTATGATCGGCTTTACCTTAACCAAACATTTGTTTAGAATCAATTGTTTTTATGTAAAATTAGTAAATTACAATTTTAGTATCTGAATTAATAAATAAACAGATTGCAGTGCTGACAATCATTCATGGCGTTAAAATGAATGTGATCGTAAATGTGTATCAATATTTTTTTTTCTTATAAGAACTATTGAGTAGCTATTGTTGAAATATTTCTAATATCAATAATAAGTAGCTCCTTAGCGCAACGCTTTAACACAGCGTTTATGGGCAATCATGTGAGAACTGGTATCTACAGCGTTCCCTTTGAGTGAAGTTCATCAACCTTTTACTATAGATCTCCTCCTCATCACCACTTTAGACTCCGGCTATTCTAACACACACCAGCCACATCATCATCATCATCTTACTCTTTCTCTGTCTAAATTTACTATAAAATTACATTTATCTTGTTACTCTGTTTTTGCTGAGCTCTCGCTCTATAAAGATTGGCCCAAATAGTTGGCTCTATAAAGATTGGCTCTAATAGTTGGCTCTATAAATATTTATTCATCTTTATTTTGCACCTATTGTCATACGTAATCCGCGACCCTTGCCCTATCCGAAGTAGGATATTTTTCGTTTCTTTTTGGGTTTTTGTGATCCAGGACACGGGTACGATCTGGTCCGTGTAGCACGTCCATGAAGAATTTTTTGCGGCAGCTAAGAGAGAGGAGTGAGTCATCCTATTTACTAGCATGAGCTCAATAAACAGGTAGTCGATTTAAATAAAAATTAAAAATACATTTACGGTTTTGCACATTTTGTGCAAATTTTCATACATTACTGCGGAGAAAAATAATTTTCAAAATCAAACTTGCAAGATTATAAATCCCATGCCATTGAGCATAATGTCACTATCTCCGGCTCTGCCGTTGCGGGTTTTCTTATGAGTGATTGCACTAGGTAAAATGTACTTCTTGTACAAAAATTGAAGTTTATTATTTTTGCATGTCATCAAGTGGGCACAGATATTTTATTTCTATAAAATTTTTAGTTCATAGATCATCTGGAAATTTTATGGCTAGGTAATTAGTTGAGTTTCTCAACCTATCCTGTCAAGTATTTTGAACAAGCATGATTTTATAGTGGCAAGATGGGTGCGATCATCTTGTCATGAGTTACCTATATCTATGAAAAAGTCTACATTCCAGAAAAGCTTTTTTCTGAAGGTGAGACGCTTCACAAATAATTGTAGGGAATAATGCGTCATCGAGTGTTAATAGAAATAAACGTTTATGAAAGGATGACTGAATATTTGAATTATCATGATTAGGGTTATATGCGCATATTTAAAAGTTTTAACTTTAAAGGCACAAAATCCCCCTTCTATTCTGCACTCTGACATTTTCTGAGACAGAAATGACCTATATTTTTAATTTATTTTTCCAATAATAGCAGATGCAATAAAGCGCCTCAAGGTACTTTATCCTGTTTGTTGGAAGTCCTCATGATGACATGCATACAATTTGCAATCACACGCTGCTCAAAGAAGTAAACAATTATAATTTATAAGTAATATACAGTAATTACGAAGGCATTCTACATAAGCCAAGTAGCCTTTAAGCAAGCCATTAAGCCCCACTGTGCATTACGCCAAATTTAGACAAACATTTCAATAAAATGAACATTTCTAACTGGTATTATAACTTCTTCCTGGACAAAAGAGATTGAAATTTTTGTTACAAGGACAGAAGTTACCGATATATAACCAAGTTGCCTATTGGTACAAAAAAATCACCTGCATTTTTCAATAAAATCTTACGTAAAATATTCTCTGGACGTTTATTTGGCTAATGTTTGATACACTTAGATGATATTTTAGTTTTTGGCCATGATTTTGAATCACACTATTTGAACTTGAAAGCAGTATTTGAGAAACTTAGAATTAATCGACCAAAACCCAAGCCTGACAAATTTTCTTTCTGTTACTCTAAATTATTATTATTAGGACTTTATTGCAGACTTTCAATGAATCACATACAAGTAAATGATACAGGAAATCCATATGATAAAATAAAAGTAGGGAAAAATAACGCGGATCAGTAGCCAATAACGTCCACTTGGGTGTCTCCATGAGTTGGATACCGACGGCAGGGAGAGGTCAGGAGCTCAATGGAAGCAGGTGGCTACTTTTGTGGAAAGGCGAACCTTTGCCACATCCTCCGCCATAGCTAAGAGGTTTCGCCGTTTTCGAAACCTGCAACCACTGAGCGTGCTGAAAACGTCCTATCCCATCTTGGTTGATGTTGATGAGCGGCTAAGTTGGGGTTGCTATATTCTAACTGGGGAGAAAAAGACATACATGTTTGCTGACTGCAAAAACTCAGTCCACAAGGTGTCACAAAAATATTCAATACAAAATAGACATTATTAACATTTTTGACACATCAATTATTATACATTAAACAATATATACTTCCATTGTTT
>JAQGAP010000939.1:0-24636 GCA_034697805.1 Orchesella bifasciata | reverse complement strand
GATATGAATACAAGTAAATGTATGTATTCCCACAGAATATTGATTGGAGACCATATGACATCCCATGGGCATCTGATTAGCTATCTGAACATTAGCGAAACTCGGGTGGAAGACGGAGGACTGTATTCTTGTAAGGCTACTAACCGAAATGGATCAGTGATGCATTCGGCTCGGCTTAATATTTACGGTAAATATAAAATTCATTAAATTGCATCTTCAAGATGTGATGTATTTTATATAACTTTTGTATCACATAAGTTATAACATTGTGTACGACGACGACGGAGAACCCATGTAAATTTATTCCACAATAGATAGACCACCACACATGTTAATAATAGTAAATCTGATATCGAAAATGAGAATCTATTAAGGGTAATGGAGGGCTTGTCCTATATTTAATAGTTTACCTCATGATTCTCATCCTTTTCTAACGATAGGCTTCCATTTTACCTCTGGTTCGTTCCATCCTTGACTTTCTCTATTTGATAAACGTAATAATATTTTACCTCAGTTTTTTTTCTCTCTAGTAGTCGCGCTTTCTTTCCAGAAATGCTGCAATTTCCATTACATATGATAAGTAATTTCCTCGAGAGGAAAACATAGTAAAGTACGTACGAATGAGCGATTACGTTAGAAATACAAGTAGCAAAAAATATAATGCAACCTTAAAAAGTGGATTAGAGACAAGCATGAAAGAACAAGCGTGGGATGAGATGGGATCCCATTCATATTGAATGCAGTTGAGAACATTTAAGGTTGCTGTAACATAAAAACGTGTGTATTCCGTGCACTGCACTTTTCTTTCTTTCTTATTGCTTAGGGGCCCCTTGGATTCGCATGGTCCCACCTGTGGTTGGAATCAGTTCGGAATATTTCTCATTGAATTGCCCCATTGCCGGTTGGCCTATTTCATTCGCTGCAATCGTCTGGGAAAAAGGTAATTTAGTTTCACTTTCATTCTCTTCCTTTCCCTGGGTTCATCTTATTTTGTTGTACAAAGTACTTACAGTGTAATGTAAGTTGTAAGAGGTCTCCTCATAAAATTTAAAGCAATGTAGACAAGAGCTGTAGCAATTTTTCATTAGCTTGTATTTTTATGGCCCAGAAGAAGTGGGAACGAAAAACGCTATGAATTTTTGTTACACTGAAAAGGAAGTTTCTCCCATAATTTCAGTTTATCATACATTTCTCCGATGTATATATATGTGTAACACTTTATCGTTTATATACCAAAAATCGAGGAGAGATCGTCGTCACAAAGAATACAATACAAATATGTGTTTCTTTCTATACTCGTGGAGACTACATCGAAAGGGAGCCCAACCAAGACCCGTGGTGACTGTCGTATTTATTTATACAGTCTTGGCTGGATCTAGTAACTTTCCATAAGAATTACGATGGGCACAATATATACTGAAGCCGTCAACCGCGTTGGATCCAGTATTATTATGTGTTTTGTTGACTAATGCTTACGCAGCATTGCGAGCTCACCGGGAAGTAAATGGGATCTTGAAGCAATATTGTGTAGTGGTAGCAATGGAATTCATTTCCTTTTTGGTGAAAACACATTTGTCTCAACTCCCACAAAACTTATGACAGCATCAAAGTGACTATATCGTATCGCTTCTATCCCCATTAAATATTAAAGGCAATAAGAAAAGTTTACGAGGCTCTTTTGACAAGGGTTTCACATGTATGATGATGGCTCCCCAAGTTCACTATATATCTACTGAACATATAATGCATATGTGCACCCTGTTTATTGCTTATACGAGGAGGATTCATTCATGTAGCATACATGTTCCCATCCAATGAAATGACGCTGGCTTGCTTGGTTGACTGGTTGCAGATGGTCAAAAACTGCCTTTGAATCAACGACACAGAATAGCTGCGAATGGGACGTTGGTCATTTCTCTGGTCGACAAGAGTGATACAGGAACATACTGGTGTTATTATATAGACATGCAAGGAAGAACTGCAAAACGGGGAATTCAGGTCAAAGTAGTGGGTAAGTGAACTTAACCTCACTGGCTAGGAAGGTACTAGATACTAAATGGAAGAAAAACTCATTCCCTCATCATCTGCTCTTTATTTCCGGCTAAAATCTATCTATATTTTTGAATTGGGAAACTCGGAACGATAACGGGAAAAGCTGACTTGAACTACTAAAAAAGTGTGAAGAATTTTCCTTTTAAAATTATCAGGATGAATCCCAAAAAGCTGTAAATATTACATAGGGCAATTGGTAAAATCTGTAGGCAGAAGCAGCGGCTATCGAGTGGTATTGAAAAATTGTGTATCCTTGTAAAAACTAATACTACATCATTAGGTGGGAGGTTTGCAAAAGGCCATTCGGATCTTGTTACAACTTGAAGCATTACCTCAACTTCCTAAGTGCACATATAGTAGCCCTATTAAGCCAAACAAGTGTTGGGCACCACGTTCCACACGAAGTCCCGAATATAGTGGTTTCCTGACTAAGCACGCCGCATACAGACAGCACGAGTTTTTTTTACTTCACCGGGAAACGAATGCAAAATAAGGGCAGTGAGAGTAACCAATACTTTTGGGAAGCCAGCATTTTCTTGATTTACATTCTGTTCAGATAGTTTCAGGGTGTGAAATCCCTAGTCCATAAAGCCACCATTGTAATATATTAGACACATAACACGTTATATTTCGGCTGGTTTTATGGTAATAGCTGGTTTCCCTTTCCTCGTGAGACGATGCAGCTAAATTTTTCGGTTTAGAGTAATGATATATATTTACATTTTGTCAGTATTGTGAAGATGTAGCTTCCCTTGTGTAGTAGAAATCGGTCCCGTGTTGTACCAAATTCCAAAACTTTGAATCTCCTTAAGAAAACATTTATATGCCAGACTTTCAATTCTTATTGGGATTTTGCTTGTTAGACCTACTTTACAGTTTTTAGACGGGCGCTAACAGACTTACCTACTTTACTCAACACTGAACTGCACTGGTCAGTTTGAATCGAGATAGTTTTTATTGCAGTACATGATTTCGTAAAACAGCAATGAATTTATTTATCATATCATTGATATAATAATGAGGATTCTAATCTAACCGATCTCTGAGTTGGGTAAAGAAAAAGTAGACTTTTAGCTAAAACTGATACTGTAGTATGGCTGTACAGGCGTTCACTTGAAGTAATGTATAATAATAGGTAGAGAACGGTATGTATTTTAAAACTCAAAAAGGAAACGTATTTCTACAAGCTTTCACCAGAGTCTTTAGTACAAACTTGCTTTCTGCCAACCAAGGGATAAATACTTCTAGAATATCTTTTGCCATGCTTCCATCGCACTGCTAACACTGTACTACTGCACTTGCTCCGTTTTGGAATCCTTCGTTTGTTATACATAAGGTGATTAAAAGTTATGGAAGATACTCAACCAGAATATTTTATCAGATAGATATCGATAAAATTTGCCGCAGTCTTCTGTATCAGGAATGAGGAGTAGTGCAGCAAAACTTCACACCACCCATCTCAGGGCCTGGTGAAGGAAGGATTGGGTGGGATTATGAAAATCAACGCGTTTCCAGTTTTAAAACTTCTTAATGTCAACTGCGTAATGATTACTGATATTAGGCACGTGCCTGAAATCGAGTTGGACCATTTCAGAGTGAAATGAAGTAAAAATGATGATAATTACCGTAAGCCTTTGTATGATTGCGAAAGTGGTGACAAAAGAACCATCTGCATTTGTTACGGTAGAAAGGAACGGCAACGGATTTAGATCCGAATCATCACCACATGCCATATGCCATATGCACGCTCTTACTGCTACTTACATAAGGTATTCTATCTATAACACAATGGCGTTACGTAATCTATGGCTTTATTGAGAGCAGCTCCACTGAGAATCACACTATTTCCGGAGAGCAGTCAAGTAGTGGAAGGAGAACGACTCACTCTCGTGTGTACCATAAGCTCTGGCGACACTCCATTGGATTTGAGGTGGACGATGATACCATCCTCTTGGATGACAACCATGAGTACATCAACAGCTATGGATGATGGTGACGTAATGAGAATGATTGGATCCACCACTGGTGAGACCAGAGGAGAGAGTAAAAATAGTGGGTTCAACGTTGTTAACACGGATCCATACACAAGTCTATTGAAAATAGACAAAGTCACGGAGACTCACAGTGGCCAATACTACTGTGATGCTTCATCCGCCGCTGGCCGAACGTTTCGGACCCACAGTCTCTCTGTACTTGGTACGACAAGTGTTGAAAAAATGAAGATGAGCGCTTAACATTCTTATATCCGCTGAAATTGTAGTTGTTTGAGGTCTTCAGAGTATCATTGTGTTGTTCGTACAAATATTTCATGTGCAGAGTACCCCAAAAAGTCATTAATCCTCAGGAAAAGCTGTTTATCAGGAACAGTAAGGGATTTGCCGAAATATTTGTCCGAACCCAAATCGTTCGTTTGACTGTTACGTTTTACTAGTACTTATATGCTTAATGACGCGCTTGCATAATAATAATATGATGCTTGTCTTTAGGTCCACTTTTGTCTTCAGTCAGTTGACTGCCCTCTCTAAAGTGGCTGTATTATATATGTATGTTAGTGTGTGCGGAAATGAGAATTTGTCGTTTATTTGCTTTGTAATTTACTGTTTTACAATTACGAAACTACCATTAATGGTTGGTCCAATTTCCAGATTCTGATAACATAATTTACATGTTCAATAACAAATCTTCCGGACGTTCTCTCAGAATGGCCTTTTTGCTCCGTATTTTAGCTGTTATGTGTGATGTTGTTGATTATTACTATGCTGCCCAATTGCTGCATCTCTTGACCCGAATAGTTTAATGTTCCTAATAATTTATATATCGTTGTGTGCAATGCGAGTTCAAAGTTGGGGAGCATCGAATGTGTCTGACGGAGTTATGTGAATGCTTTTTTGTTTCTTCATTAGTACTATATATATACTCCCATATTGATTGGAAACAGCAATTGCCAACCTTTCGACCAAAAAAGTAATTACTATCACGAATGTTCAAAGGTTCAATCGGACAAATGGTCAGATATTAAATTATTAAGGTTAATGTATGGTTTTACAACACGTCATGGCTCAAATGAGTTTCAAAAGTATATGAACGGGTCAGCTAAGAAAAATGTTATGATTCCCTATACCACTTACTACGTCATTACAAATAAAACTATAATGTTTAGGTTCCATTCCCTCTTCTTTATATGTATGATTTGTTTAATTTTGAATGTATTATTAATTACTCTTCCGGGCGCTCTCTTCCTCCAGTTCCGCCAAAGATAGAACCATTCTCATTCCAAGATGGACTGCGAGAAAATATGATGACCCGGCTGGTATGCGGGGTTTCTCAAGGAGATATACCAATTCAATTTACATGGTACAAAGATGAGAAACGACTAGGAAAAGATGATCCTTGGGCAAATAACATCGAGATCTCCACCCTTGACTCCTATTCAACCCTTCTCCGATTTTCCTCACTTTCCGCTGAACACGCTGGAATCTACACTTGCCTTGCTTCCAACAACCCCGATTCCCAACAATCCCAAACCTATTTCTCTGCCAAACTAGAAGTACAAGGTAAGGACTCGGAACATACCGCAGCAGCTCTGCATATTAGTCATTGCATTTTTTCTAAAAGAGACATTCTCGCTACAACTTTCTTGCTTCAAATACAATTCTAGCTTCATATAACTCTACGGCCTAATAATAATAATTGACTCGTATACATAATCATAATATATACTATTCTCTACTATTGTATATAATATATTATCTGATATATTTCTTGTGAGCTGTATATAAATATGACTTTAGTTTCAAGTCACTGAACACAACAATCCGTTGAGTAAACATTAGAAAACTATATAATTCCTATCAATCTCTGTCTCTTTCTCTCTATGCCTCCCTTTCTCACTGACCTACTATTTCCTCCAGGAATCCAGTCATCTCAGACATTTTGATTTTTGAGTCGTGATGCTGGCCAATTGACGGTGAACTTTTGAAACATTATTACGTATATAGCCAAACCACATAAATCTATTTTTGCATAATATAATTTATCTGAGAATTCAGCCCAATAATACAAGGCTTTGGTCGTCAGTGGGTAAGTTGAGTTGAACTTAACAACGTACCCCCTGCGAACAGCTAAAACACTACTGTGGATCTCTGCCATGAATCCTAACGACGTGGGAAAAGCCACCTCTATCAAAAACACAGGCTGTTTTCATCCAATTTTTAACAATTCGTTCTTTTTTGTAATCAGCTTGTTATAACATTGCATGAATTCTTGTTACAAGGTGTAACGTCTGTATGCAAATGCAACAACGAGAACAAGAGAAAAAAAGTTTTGAAGTTTTCTTTTTGCATTTTGAACGGAAAACAGTTTTACCCTCAATTGCTGTTCTGTGCCTGTGAACCCTTTTATGTAAATTTAATGTTCAATCGAACCCTTGTTCAGTCATTCCTACACCGCTTTTTTATCTCAACAAATTCGCAGGTATTGAAAATTTCCATGTAAAAGTAATAATATCATCCTATTTTTTGAGATTTTGTTAGACCTTTCCTTTTGTACGGATGCATTTTTTTGTACGTTCAACGTTTGTGATTGATATACGTAGAGTAATATTCAATATCTGATATCTCGAACAGTTTTAAAAGAACAAATTTTTTGTGGCAAACTATTTAAGGAATGAACCTTTTCGTTTCTTATTTTGCAAAAGCATCGTGAATCATTTATGAGCCGTGTATTTTCCCCTCCGTACTTTGACAATAATAATTCTCGCGTCTTTACGTAATAAAAAGGTGGCGTTCTGTATATAATATATACCTGACTTTTTGTGCTCTGTAATTTTTGGCTGGTTGCATTATTTTGAATCGCCGATTGACTTTTTCCTTGGAGTTGCATATAATGTTAAACTACCCAAATTGTTGATCCTATCTATGACCCTTGTCTTTATCCTTACACACATAACACAGTAGAAGTCGCTGAATGAAGTAATGTAGATATTGTAAGATTTGAATATCTGTGATGATGATTTGATGATACATGGCATGCTCCATATTATATTGTAAATAGATACTACCTTTTGGAAACGGACTAGTCTATTTGTTTAAAGAGTGTGTCAAGCATGCATGCTGCGTGGTTTGTCAACAAAAGTTGTCAAAATGAGTATGAGGAATGTTAAAATTGCTTTGCTGATCTGAATGTGAAAATTGTAACTTCAATTTTTATGCTCTTGACAAGGAAATGTCACAACCATTGACTACTCCTACCTAAGCTAGCTTAGCTATATGTATCTGTAGACTTTTGGAATCCCTATCGGGAACGGTGGTGGAAGCATCATGTATTGAGCTGGGACCACGTTGTTTTGTATGCCTGAGCCGCAACCGCTTTACAAGAGTAGTGTGTTAATATTCAGATATGCGCTACTCAATTTCAGTCATGTTCTACACACAATCCAATGTATTTTTACCCTTTTGGTCATCATAACTTACCTTGTGATGTGATGATGTGACAAAGTTTTCACTGCAAGAGAAATAAATTGAAATGAAAATGCGCAGAATGGCACGGATGTGTTGAGAAATTTCGCATTATATATATTATGCACACTTTGGCAAAGATGGAATCACTCCACTCTGGTGGCACATTTAACTCGGCTCAATGGATGCTTTTGTACCGACATAATGTAAATAAATACACATGAGTCTCTTCTTCTGTTTGCACATCTGTCACAGATGTCTAAGTCAACATTTTTGCGTTTGATTGAAAAAGATTGCTGGCTTGCTTCTGTTCCACTTTCCACATTCCATATAGCACTTTGTGGAATCCTTATTCCGTACGTATTGCATGAAGAAGAGTGTACTATAAACAACAATTTCCATCATTCCATCCCAGTGAAAAGTACTTATCGATGTATAGAACACAATGCTATATTACTTTGCTGGAGTGCAGCACGGAAATGTTTGTGATTTCAAGTTTTTAACTGAAGCATCTGTCTAGCTTTTGAATAATGTTTGCTTAGCATTTGATAGAAGTATTTGGTGGAGTAGATTGGAGTAAACTGGAGTGGAGCAATGTTCATTTTATAAATTTGTATCTGAGCTTATATAAAATATATGTCCTGCATAATATAAAGTTTGTTTGTGTATCACGTACATTTATATTGAACACAAACCCGTTCATATACATATATAATCTTTTGCTTATTAGTTATGTAGTGTATTGCACAAGAAGTAGGTGTAGTAAGCTGTGTGATGTTATTCCACCATTATTTCTCATGTTGTTATTATTGTATGTTTTCTACATAAATACATATTGAAGTACTTGTGCTTTTGATGAGCGTTCCTTTGGGACTTTGTGAAAATTCACATTGTGGATATTCTGCTCTTTTCACCATAGTACAACCGCGCTGGCTTTCTGAACCACAGGATGTCAATGTTTCTAGAGGAAGTGAAAGTCGGTTTGAGTGTGTGGGCCATGGTGTACCAACGCCTAAGGCTTCTTGGACAAAATTTGCAGGTTCGTTAGTAACCAACTTTTACTTTCATCAAGAGTATACACATTTACGTTTCATTGCATCAATTCAGACTGTTCCGTTTCCTTTCACTAAATACTTTATTTAAGGACCAAGTACGTATGCTTAGGTTGGCTTACAGATTTCATGCTTAATGTTCCAGTAGCGATACAGATATTTACTTTCACTAGCAATGCTAAAAGTCTTCCTGTGATACGGATTACACGCATAAATAGATTAGAAATTAACTTGGTGGGAGGATATAGTGTAGTATATATAACTGTGAACAGTATACAAGCCTAAACTTTCAGATTCGTGGTAAATGAATTTATAGTAGATGATGGAACACCACTGTATCATGCTTCGTGTTTTATCACGCTTTAATTTACAATTTAATCTAGTCCTACTGTCTATCCAAAGGTGTTTCAAACATATCGTTTAAAAAAAATCTTTCTCTTGATATAAAAGTGTTAAGCATTGGACCGGTATAGCTGGAATCTCGTAATGCCCATTAATTCTGTGAAACATATATATATGTTATGTCTGAAACTAACAGATTTATCATGTACATGTTATAAGGCAAACTCTCACAGTAAGAGCATATAACCATGCGTAAGTCCGTGTCAAATGTCGTTGACAGGTGAAGGTATTGAGCCACAGTGGAAGCCCATCGAGAAAATATGGCCATCTCCCGTAGCCCAAGGGATATCTAGTGTGAATGGGTCATTGATTTTTGCTGCTGTCGAGGAACTCCATGGTGGACAGTATATGTGCCGGCTTATGAATGGGATTGGGTCCGGCTTATCAAAAGTCGTTCACCTTCATGTCAATGGTAAGTCAAGTTATGAAGCCAAAAGCAAGACAATGCTATCAATCCCTTTCTTGAGTTCTTATCTACCTGTTCCTACATATTACGACATCTTGTCATTTTTGTAATACGAAAAGTTATTACCCACATAAAGGACGACTATATTGTAAGGCTTCTTCTTTATGAGAACCCCAAAAGAGAATTGATCTCAAGTTTCTTGCATTGAAAATGATTTAATATGTGATAAGAAGACAGCATGACGCTGACAATATTGTCAAATAAATGGGTCTGAGAGAAAATTGTCCGGATATTACACATTATGGGTTTCTATTTTTTACATACAAAACTTATGACCTCTGTACATCCTGCTATTTTTCACATGATGAGCCGTCCAAGCTCCAAGAAATTGACATAATCTTAATCGAACAAAGTGTATTTTCCCAACACCATTGAAACGGGTTCTCAACCAGGAGCAAGTATAACATCGTCAGAATAATAGTCACGCTTACTTGGCAGAAAACCATTTTACCAAACCCCTTAACAATATACTTATACGAGTTCATGTAAAGATGTTTGCCAAAGATATGCATATTTTCAATTACAGTTCAGCCATACTTCATTGGAAGTGAAAGCCAAACGGTGAGTTTAACATTGGGAAAAACTCATGAAGTGGTTTGCGAAGCTGTATCATCTTCCCCCATTGAAGTTACATGGCTTAAAGGTCTCACAGTATACACCAATGTAGCTGCCAATAGGTGAGCTATGTGATCTCTTCATTTCAAAAACCAAGGCGTAATTAATGATACAAAACGAAATATTGCAATACATGGTTTATATTATATACCTCGAACGTCTAAAAATCTTTAAATTAATGGAGGTTAATGTTAGTCGTATCCATTCAACTTTTCTGCCCACCGTATAATTACTGCACCTTCCTTTGGTGATGATAAATGTGTCATGCAGTAAATCGCAATTATTTTTATAGTACAAGTGTGTAATGATTTGCAATTCACGAAATCCGATATTTAATAGGGAAAGGTGCTATAACGGAGTAGGGAAAGTAGGTTCCCATTCACATAATGTACAGTATGATTGATTGCATCAGAGTGTAGAAAATGAGCGCATTTTTAGCACAAAAACACGGAAGGGAAAAAGGAAAAGCTAGTTTGAGATGTGAACGTTGCCATCTTCTTCGCTGAGTCTCCTAATATAATCAGGAAGACTTCCATATCCTTTCTTGATGATTGCTTTTTCCACCCATTACACAAGATGAGCGACTTTCCATAAGGTTGGCTAACAATATAGCTCCGTCAAAATACATGAAAAGTGTACTACTCTGCGGCTCTGTCTTTGCAACTTGCGCTCCTATGAACTTGCCCAATCCTATTTCCCCAAACTTTGTCATTACTTTTATCGTGGAGAATGTACATTGGGCATATATGTACCTGGTCAAACGTTGAGACCACACTATATGTAGCTTCTCAACTCAACCATTTTTAAGACTTTATGAAACAGGCATCACGCAGAAAATCCTCTATTGACTAAGATAGCAGTAAAAAGATTTTTTTTTGCAAGTGGAGCGAAAAACATCTCACTCCCATCACCATAATATTATTTTTCATCATCACATTTTCCGAGGCCGACTGGTTATAGTGTGGTTCTCTTCTTCCTCTGCTCGTTTCTCCTTATCGATAAAGCTAGTCCTACGCGAATGCTTTCATAAACGCACAAGCATAAGCTTAACCATTCATATTTTCTTACTTTGCGTGTATGAAAGTACTCTGTACGCAATGGGTACATGAAAATGGTTTTCCTTTCATTCTAATTTTAAGTTTCAAATCACACATATTATCCCGTCATATTTATGTAGGTATGTATATGTGCAGAAAGTAGAAAGGCAATAAAAATTCATTACATTAAAAAAAATAAGAGAAAAACTGAACGCATTAGGAAATTCTAAGTTACTTAGAATTTCTAAGGGACGACTGAAGAATAATGTATTAGTATAAAAATGATATAAATATATATATATATTATGTAGGCAGCTTACTTAAAGTAAAAAATCTACCTATGTGCACCCCGTGCTGTTAGCTTAAGCTATGCCTCTGGTGTAATTCCAAAGATTCCTTTCCCACAATTTATTTACAGGATCCACACAGTTGTGGCAAGTGACGGTAGAAAGACAAGATCCACATTGGTGATGAAAGACATTCGAAGTGACGACAGCGGTTGTGTGGTGTGTACCGCATCAAATTCCCTTGGGAAGGTTTCCCGAACGTATCGGCTTGTTGTTGAAGGTATGTAAATTATTTTGTCTACTCCCTCCAGACTCGATTCCGTTTTTTATTGGATTCTTGAGCTACAGGGACAATGAAATTTAAAAAGAGAAAGCTTATACCTTTCAAGCTTCTTGGTGTAGATGAATTTAGCGTGATAACTATGTATCGCGTGTGTAGGCAATAGGTACATATAAAACTCACGTGTGAAAGTATGCATGAAATGTGGTAAGATAAAAAGTCGACGAGTTGGAGCTCATTTTCTTCTAGAGATCTAGCTATGGACTCTACGTACTGAGGTATGTATTTGAAGAATTTGTATAAAAAAGCACATGCTTCTACATTTTACTTCATCTCGAATAGATTTTTTTTTTCGATTTTTACTCTCATTGAGATCAACAAGCCCCGTAGTGCATTTTGTGACTAGGGAAAGACCTATTTCTGATAGAATTCCCTGTCATCGTTAATGAGTTTCGTTTTACCGAAAAGGATGTTTTTTCTTATAAACTTAATACAGAGTGACGTGACTTGATTTGAAAGTAAAATTCTCCTTTTTTACCTTGTGGGACAAAATGAAAATGGCAACGTCTTGAAACGGTTGTGTTGTTGTTGTGTGTTGATGAGATGAGGCAAGAAAAGCTTTGATGGAATCTTAGGTGTTGTGATGATGATGTTGTCTGCAATCACATGTCATTTTATGGTATGGCACCTGTCTTCTTATACAATCTTTTATTACCTGCTTTCTTTTTGTATCTCACTTTTGATTAACATTACGTGTTTCGTGCGTCATACTTTTTATTTTCAAAAATAAAAATGAACATTGACTGGAATACTATTATAGCACTTGTATCCTATAAAATTGAATGTTTTTGCCATGAGCAAATGTTACTACCAAAAACACGAATAAGATCTTATGACTGATACTACGTAAACCAATTTTCGGGGAATGTTGAGACAGAATTTTTTTTAGCAGAAGTAAAACATTCTATTATAGCAGAATTCAAGAAAACAAGTAATCAGATGATGAAATAAAAACAATTTTCAGAACCACCAGGATCCCCAGTAAATTTGCGACTTTTGCGAGGACGAACGCCAGAGGCAACTCGAGTTTACTTGGAATGGGATGCTCCACCATTACTTGGGAGTGAAACGCATGAAGGAGCACCTTTTTCTGGGTTGTCAGGAATGGTACATGTCCCAGGGGATTTTGCAACAGCTACCACATCAGGAGGAACAACGACAACAACAATGTTGACAACAGCAATCTTAGCCGGGAACTCTCCGCCAATCCTTCGTTATGTGTTGGAATTTTCAGAGTCATCAGAGACTCCCAGTTTTACCAAGAGGATTGAAATACCGGGTGAAAAGACTCAAGTGAAAGTCGACAACTTAAGCCCAGCCTCAGTGTATTTGTTTCGTGTCCGTGCCATCAACTCTGCGGGCAGTGGACCACCATCCGCGTACCTTCTTGTCCGCACTGCCAATGTGCCACCGTCACTACCACCGAATAATGTAAAAACATAACCCATATTATGCACCACCTACTAGATACAACTTGCTTTTATATCCCTTTTTCTATCATGGACTGACTCATGCCACTAACACTAACAACGCTCAAAACCTTATTTGTGATTATGTACTGAGCATCGCCAGTTGACATAGTTGTTTCGCTATAAAGCAGCAGTAAGTTCACTGCACTAGATTTGTGAGGTGACACGTTTTTGTCGTCTTAAGCTTTTCCTATATATACAAATGCGAATATTGTGAAATTGAGTCTGTTAGCAGAGGAGAGTCAAACTAAAAAGAAAAAACGCTTTCGCTTTCGATTGCACTTTTCTTCCGGCAACCAGTCGACTTTATCTATTTGGCTTACTTTTGTTGTTTTCTGACTGAATTGTTAGCTTTTTCGTTATTTCTTCCTCTTACAAGGTTTGCTTCGGGTCATTGGTTTTTACTTTATATTTCTTGAGCAAAGCTTGGGAAAGACATAACAGTGTTTGAAGTGGAGGCTTTGTTTACCTTGGTTTTATAGGTTCGGGCCACGGCTGTCTCATCCCATGCCATTCAGATCTCATGGAGTCCTATTCCTATTGAAATGTCTTACGGAAAAGTTTTGGCTTACCGAGTGGTAATTGGAGCGAATGTGTATGTCTTTCTGTATCTTCTTTTCCATTTCTCTCTAAATTCTTCTTTGACTTCTTCATATATATCTCCACCCCTCCCCTTCTCAAGAAGATCCCAAATGATTTAGAATGAAACAATGTCACACTTTCATATTAGAGGATTGAGAATAAGTAAGCGAACTAGCGTAATTTCATCGTAGTTTCCATAAATGCGAACTTTATTAATTCATTTTTTCAGTACAAATAGAGAATTTTAAAAGCTACTTGTTGATTTCCTGAAGAGCTTTCTGAACCCCTTTGGTTGCTGTGGAGTGAACCATTTTTGAAGCATGCTCCATCAGTGCTTTTCCGGACGTTTTCGCAACTCCCTTCGAAATTTTTGTCCAAATCTGCTTGAATCCCTGAAGGCTCCTAGGTGCATCCTTTCGCTGTAGGTACCTTCTCTTGCAAATAGGCCAGAAATTTTCAATTGCTTCACCCTGGGCAAAGTTTTGGGGGTTCTTCCGTTTAGGTACAAAATCGATGTTTTTGGCACTAAGGTAATCCTGAGTCTTTTTCGCATATTGCGGAGAAGCCAAGTCCAGCCAGATAAGTAAGTTTTCGATTTCATGATGAGCATTGATAAAGGGAAGCATGCGTCGCTGGAAACACTCTTGAATGTAGATGTCAGCCGTCATAGTGCCCTCTGAATAGTAGGGTTGCGACACATTTCCAAGTTCATCCATTGCTTGCCATATCAAGATTTTTTGGGGGAACTTAGCCTGGGACCAATGATTTTGAGCACTGGGAACTTCCGCAGGATCTGAACTATGGTTAAACCTTCATCCCAGCACTTGGGAAGGATCCAGGTGGAAGAAAATCACGTCGTCAATAACCAAAATTTTCTCCTTGAGTTTTTTCCATAAAAACTTTGACCCCACCAGAAACGATTTTCCTGGTCTTTAATTTATTTGGGGCACCACTTCTGTGTCCTAGCTTTGATGCCCAAGTTCTGAACTTCAATTTAGCTCAAAGTACATGGTGAAATACCGATGGACTTGGCTGCGTGCTTCACTGTTAAGGCAAAAATCTTGCGGAATACTTTTTCAACTTTCTGTACACTTCGTGGGGTTGCGACGGTCACTGGGCGTCCAGATTTCTGTCCAAAGGTTACTTCACCAGATTCCCCACCCTTTTTTATGTACCTGTAGATAAATCTTTTTTAACATCCTTCCTCCTTAAAATGGTGCCAGGTTTTTTACGAGCCTCGACCACTCACTGCAAAATCGTAATGTAAAACCCGATCCGCGAGCAGTTGACTTTGAACTCGGGTTAAGCGTGACTCTGACATTTTAGAAACTCCCAATTTGCATATGTATAACACAGAAATATGGTCTTTCTAACGCACTAACTCTACTAAAATAACAACAACAGCTGACCGATTAATTTAAGTTTGAATGCTAGTTCGCTTACTTATTCTCAATCCATTACGTGGCGGTTGGACATGTATAACCTTCCCATATTCCCGTCGTGCTTAATGATGTTTAATTTTCTAGATCTGAATTCGGGAAATCACAAGTGATATTGGTGCCATTAGCCAGTGCATCTCGGAGAATTAATGGGAATAATGTCACTCTACGTGAGCATGATTGCTGTCAGGCTGTAATTCACGGACTGAGACCTTACACTCATTACGAGATCAGAGTGGCTGGTCTCAACGTTGCTGGTGTTGGTCCGCTTTCTTCTCCGTTCTCAGTCAAGACGGCGGAAGCAGGTTGGTTATATTGAATCACTTGGGGAAAAAAGGCGCTTTACACCTGGTTATACCATACGAAGCACGCTGTAATAATAATAATAGCGTACAATGGTACGCTCTCTCCAATTTCCTTTCTCTGATCTCAGATCCAAAGATAGAAACTAAATGAAGGGCGCGCCAGCCGTAGAAATTCAATTTGTAATTGCTCGTTAGGAAATTTGCATAAATTAGTTGGGTTAAAAATTAATTAGAAAGTCTTTACGGGAACGTGATTAAATTAACGCGTGTGTAAATATGTAACATTTCAGCTCCAACTTCTCCACCGAGGAATGCTCAGTGCGTGCCGCTTACGTCTCACAGTATTCAAATTAGTTGGCAAAACCCTTCGGATACTAATGGGCCTGTGACAGGTTATAAAGTCATCTTTTATCCGCTTTCAACAACGTTATCTGCTGGAATGAACCAGAGTAAGAAGAAAAATTTCGTTCGTTCGTAGATTAATACATTTACATACAAAACTATGAGGTGAAAGTCTGCGCAACGAGTTAAGCTCGTTAAAGTTGGCGTTGGCTTATGAAAGAGTTTTGGTATTTCAATAATGTATGCTTTAGTTGTGTGAGCTTGAAGAAACGCCAGAAATATATAACTTAATTCCTCTTAATTACTCAGGACCAAGCGAACTTCATAGAACTTCTGGTCTAACCTCTGTTATTGGCGGTCTCCAGCCCAGCACAAATTACAGCTTTCAAATCAACCCAGTTAACATTGCTGGTGAAGGAAGGCAACGGCTCACAATTTTCTGTAAAACATTAGAAGACCGTAAGTAAAATACAAGCATGTTCAATAAATTCTTTCACTCATAATATACTTAAAACTGCGTATGTCTTCATGTGTGTACGCATGAAACTCATAAATATATAGAATATTATGTTCTTCCTGAAACTGCTTCGTGTGCACGGTGAAATGTCTGTCAAGAAGACACACACTTCCATTTCTCATTTTCTTGTAATAAATTTGAAATGCTAGCCATTTTGTTTGCCCTGTAATGTGCATCCACAGTTCCTTCGGCTCCAACCAACTTAATAGGGTTTCCAAGCAGTGAGTCTTCCGTCTACATTACATGGCTCCATCCCCGTAAACCCAATGGAATTCTCATACATCACACGGTGTACTACAGGTGTGTGCTCCAGCTTTTTGAATTCCATTGTATATGTATGCTCAGTTCATAACGTGTTGAAAGTTGAAGGGATAAATATATATATATACATATAGTATATGTGTTCTCCAAGTAGTTTGTGTTCTCAAATAATAAGGCTCACTTGTCAGTTCATTTCCTTGTCAGTTTCCTAATCCTATTTGATCTCCGTTGTTACATTAGAGAGCTTTATTTCACTTGTCTTCTACATACAGGATAATGGAAAAACCTGGTGACTCGTATGAAATAAAAAGAACCATCCCAGCAAATGTTGACAGTTTTGAAGAAAATGGTCTGGATTTGACAAGATTCAAATACATCTTCTGGGTTACGTCAAATAATCGACTTGGTGAAAGCCCACCGTCCACTCAACTCATCCTCACACCACCACCTATAGGTATATAGTGTAAATATGAGCTTTACATAATATGAAGAGCGTCAACATCCTCGCATTAATTTACATCGCGTATGCAAAGTCCGAAAACCCGGGCTTGTTAATTATAATCCCATGTTGAAGGTGAATAGACAGACTTTAAACTTGTTGGAATGTCAAGAGTATTATTTCCAGAATTTCAACACACATGAGTAGACAAGACATTTATTAAACGCTTGAGGTTAAACACCATATATTCTTGGCATATCTCTCAAATTTAATGCCATGCAATAAACATTAGATAAGAACAAGACAGGGGCAAAAAAAGTTTACATGAAAATGAAAATATCATAAATCAGAACTAATTTTGAGTAATGTTCCCATTCCTTGGGTTCAAGCTCTCGTAAACTTGAATATTAAAAGTTTCTTACTGTAAAAAATGCTATGGATAGGCATGCAGAGCTAATAAATGGGAGAAACGCATTACAAATGTTTACACCTTTGTTTTTGAGCTCTGATTATGCAACAGTTCGTGAGGTTGTTTAGGCGCAAGCATTAAATAGATATTTTGAAGCAAAGATATTAAGAACGTGATACCATATATACCCGTATCTTTTAAGGTCCTCTTTAAAAATACGACGTCTTAAAACAGAAGACTAACTACGGTAGTAGTAGTAACATCACTATGATTTTATGCGAGTTTATTGTCTAAACGAGTAAAAAAGCAATTTGTAGCTGCTGCTGTATATAGGGAAAGCAATAAGCAAAAGTGACAAACACATCCCATAAAAAATGAAGATGTATGGAAGACTAGAAAAAACTTTCTCAGGTAGCTCGTTTATAACCATTTTTGTTGCCTTTTACTTTTTTACATGCTCAGTGGAAACCAGATTGGTTGGCCATTCCCGAATGATAATAACGCAGACTGGGAGCTCATTGAGTCTTCCGTGTCGGATTTTGGGCTTGGAGAGTCTGAACAGTGCCACCTCTTCCAGCTCATCCAGCCTGCCGCCGGATTCTGCTGTTACGTGGACATTAAACGGAAGACGGGTAGGATTTGATGGAACCGTGTACATGAAGCCGGGGCACAGCAGCTTGAGCTTCTTTGGTGTAAAGAAGGAGATGATGGGAAATTACACTTGCCAGCTAAAATACAGCACCAGGGGCACCCATTCAAAATCAACGAGCAAAAAAGTAATCAACGGGATGGATCATTCCTCCACTTCCTCCTCATCCTTCTCTTCTGCCGCTTTTCCAGCTCAGCTCTCACAGAAGACTCAACTGACTTACAGTCTCGTCGTCAGAGGTATCGATTTATCATTCGATTTAAAGCCTGAGACACATGCTTGTAAAAGATTACATGGACTCAGTGGTAATTGCTCGACAACATTTTGAGCTTACTAGAGATTATCCACTTAAGAAATGAGTATCCATCCGCTTCCTTTCCCGAATTCCTCCAAGCATCACATTATGATACAAATCGTAAAACGCTTCTCCCCAAATTCCTTAGAAAAAGTGGAAAGTAATTTTTCTTATGTAGGATGAACTTAGTCGATCTTACGGATCTATCGACTTGCTTTGCTTGGAGAAAGTGCTCCAAGTTTCAGTAATAAACTGATGTGCACACAATCACAATCTCATCTACCTACGCTCTCTAATATTATTATGCATCTAATGCTATCAAACTGCATTCTTGTATAGATAGCCGCATATTACTTACAAATATAAGTAGTTTTTTTAGCTGCTACTGGAAGATACGAAATACTTATCTTTTCGCCTGCATTATTTACCTCACCCAAATAATGCTTTGTCAACCACATTGCAGTGCTTTTCAGAGTACACTACGTCTTTACACGCCGCATTATTTGCATTTTTAAGAATGCAACCGAAATAGATCGCGTCTCTAGTAGTCTTTCTTTCTGTATAAAGCAATGTCGAATGTTAGTAGTAGTAGTATATCTAACGACATATTTTAATGGACTCATCCATCAAACAGTCAGTATTGCGATTCGATACGCTACAGCTTTTATAGATCAGTTGCTTCCGAGAATTTCTATATATAGCGACTCTTTCCCCGTTTTCCCTCAAGACGAGAAATAAGCAACATAGATTTTCTCGCTTTTGTCTGTTAAACAAAGACCGATTTTCTATTCTTCCAATGGAACCTGAAATAATGGGAAAGCAAGTTGGACCGAGAAGTTTCATTCATTCGAGTAATATGCATGTCTATATTGCGAAACGAAAGCGGTATAATGGCTGCCTATGGTAGTAGAGAGAGGCTACGCAATCAGACCAAGATTTTTAATCAGACTGTGAAAAGATAAGTTATCATCTGACATTCACATTGTGTGTGCATGCATCATCGACTCCTTTCTTCGTCAATGGGAAAGAGCTCAAAGTGCACACCATTATAAGGAAAATTTCATATTGTTCCTTGCAAATTAGTTCTTTGTACCGTGATTTGTGAATGTTTTTGTTGATTGCAGATTGTAATCAAACATCCCTTTTTCAGCTCACGCTTTGTGTACCCCTTTTCCCTGAATGCATGAGCGAATCCCAAAAAGTTTAATTGTAACTTTTAACAGTTTGAGCTTCCGCTTTGTGTATTTTGTGCTACACCAAGGAATTTTAATGATGTGGAGCAACTCACTCCATTCATCGAAATCGACTGCGCGGTTACATCTAAGAAAATTTCTTTATGAATAGGCCCCCCGTGCATTCCGGAACCAGCGTATGAGCTGAGAAATCGTGATATTTACATTTCATGGAGAGTGGACGGGAGGGATGGGAATGCGAGTTGTGATGCTCCTTTGGGATTCATTCTTTACCATCGAACTCTTGGCTCAATTTTGGATTGGCAAAAACTTATTTTTCAACCAACCTTGCAAAACTACACGCTGAAAGTGAGTGAGCACACCAAATTTCCTTCCATTCACTCCCCATTATTACTTCACGATTTAAAATGCTTATAAGCTCCAACTATAAAATGATGTCTTTCTTAAAGAACCTCTTCACTCTCACAAGGTTTTTACCTTCCATGTAGTAGTACTTCAACTTAAGAGTGTAGTAGAGTAGACCCGAGTCTAACCACTAGAGCGGCTGGAACAACGTAAACTCAGAATGAGCTACGATTCTACAAGGAATTGTGCAATAAGTTCCTTCTTACGAATGATGATGATAGTTGTTGAGGATTTCCAGTTTGGAGATGAGTATATAGGTAGGCGTAGCAGTAGTACTAGTAACGACTGTTGTACGTGCACAGTGCACAGGAAGTTGTAAGTATTGCTCAACATTGAGAATTACTACTACCCTGGTTTTTTATTCCCCAATAAACTGAAGGAAACGATTGCATTTTTGTCGATACAACAACAAACCTGGGGAACAGATATCGAGGATGCTGCTGCTGCTGCTGAGAGGGAATGAAGTGCTTCATTTTAAGCAAGAGCTAGCTAGTTGCATCAAAATAAAATGGATGACCATATCTCTCCAAGCACATTGATGAGATCATGAGATGATATCTCACTTTTGCCTAAAAACAGTACGTTACATGATCTCCTAGTGTACAAACTTCACATTATGTGCCTACCTACCTTTAGGGTCTATACATAAATGTTTATAGTTCCTCCATTCTTAAAGGCTTCCACATACCTCAAAAGTTTTATGCAAGCATGTATTTTCCAGACAGCAAAGGTATTAAAGCGTTATCCCATTTCCCTTGCCACAAGGCAGTGCACAAGGTTTGAGTAAGTGTGTCCATAAAAAGACCATTGGAATCGGAACGTTTGGACACAGGGGGGCTGAGCATCGTCCAACTCATCGTCGTTGTGTCTCTATTTCAAAAGAGGAGTAAAAAATTACTCTAGTGAAGAGATAATGCTGTGTGAGTCTGTTTGGTATAACATGCGGATCTAAAAAGTTGATAATGTAGCTAAACACAGCCGTCCATATGTGTTTCGGCAGAAGGAAAAAGAGAAATTATTTTGAAAACGCTCCAATGCTCACTTTCACTAGGGCTGTTGTAAGCCTCCACTCTTTATTCTCAGTTTATTATCCTTTTGCTCAATGGTCAGTTGGGCAGAGTAACGGGAGATCTCTCTCTCCAGGAAAAACTTTATGTACAAACGACATTATACCTTATATGACCGCACTTGAGCCAAGTGCTAAACTAAGGGAAATGAACGAAAAACAGTAAAAATGATGCTTTTCTTCTGCTGGTTATACCGACACAACGAGGATAATATAGATTATATGACTTTGAGGGAGTGAAGATGACTTTCTGCTTTTCTTTCTATTACTCACTCCTCATTCTAGATCAGAGTTCAAAAAATAGGAAATTGATGGCTTAACTTTCTCCCTTGGTGAAAAGAAACGTGATCCGATTGGCAAAGTTTTTCTTCGTGTTTTTTCCGTTTCCCTCATGCAACAGTGAAGTTGGACTGACTTCATTGCTTCATATTGTGGCAAATTTACTTGTACCACATGCTCCAATAAAAGAATATTAAGTCTGCTTTCAGTTATATATACTCACATTAGGCTGCTTTATGTAATCATTGGGAAAACACATTGCGAGAATTTATTATTATGTATACGGGCAAACGAACCAATGGTCGTTGCTAGACTCGAGTAAATTTTGGGAATGAGCTTCAAATTAAGGACAATAATGGACATTTGGTTTCTGCATTTATTTATTTATGTGTGTATATAAGTACTCATTCAATCCTACATTTAAGTAAGTAATCGGGCTTAATGCATTGGTTTTCCCAGGATGTCAACTGTGGAGCCATTCTCAACATGTACATGCTGGCTTTCAATGACTACGGAACCAGCAGCGATAGCCCGTTGATGAGTGTTGTGGTGTCACAACAAGTTGGGGTGTTTCCACCTTCCTACGAACTCATCGCTTCGAATGTCACCTCCATCCTGCTCAACTTTTACAGTCTCAACGCTAACTCAACATACTGTCCCACTGAGAAAATAGCAATCACATTAAAGGAATGGAGAGGCACTGATGGTGTGACAGGTTTGAAAACATCAAACTTTCACTTTACTTTGTAATAAACTTTAGACTTGCGGAAACACTTTCGTTCTATATCCCACATTTATGCCCTTGCTCATGCATTACCAGAGAGAGTAATCAAAGTTACATATTTTTGGTTATCGTTAGTGCGTCAATAAAGTTATTGTGATAAAGATTTTCTTAGAAGTGAACACACATTTATACTTAGTTATCTATATAGTACATATTATGTATATATGTGAGCATTACGGCATTATGTGTATGCTCTAAAAAGTAGAGTAGCTTTCTCTATAAATCTAAAAAAAGCAAAAGTTTTTAAAATTCTTTGGAAAATCGAATTGCAGAGAAGGATGTAAAAATCGAGTTCCGGAACGAGTATTGGATTGATGGGTTGAAGCCATCCACTCCATATGAAATTGCTGTTTCCGCTTTCGGCTATTCAACGTCACGAACTGCTTCGTTTACTTTTACGACACTCACAGAGCATGGAGGTAAGTGAAAATGCTTACTAAAAAGTCAGGTAACACACGCTCACCTTACCCAGTGACTTTTCCCTTGTGAAATGCTTTTTGAACAAAAAAAAACTTTCATACACTTAAAACAACACAAAAATTACTTGCCGTAACAGACAATATATTTCATGCTTTCTATTATAAAAGGCTTTGCCTTACCTGAATTGTTTGCTTTTTAATGTACCTATATCAAAACAACTTGCATATCGCAATCTCCGTCCTTTAGTTCATACCCCATACTACTCCCTCGGGACCATCACGTAATTTGTCCTTGTTGAAGTTTTCTCCTTTTTTTCGATGTGTCAGGAGATTTGAGATTTTCATTGGTATTTTACAGAAATTCCATCCGAGGATGTACTGAGCACACACAAGGTGACAAGTGAACTTATTCCATTGTACAAAAAGCTAAAGTTTTTGGTTCCAATATCGGTAATCATACTTGCGGTGGTGGTAGCCATTGCTGGAGTCTTCATATATTGTCAAAGCAGTAAGAAAACATACTTTTTCATCAAAATATAATACTTGTAAAGTACTTTTTCCTAGCTTGTTTTGTCCTTTTGAAGTCCAACAACATGACGACACTTACTAATAAACGTGGATTTACTCTATTTTTGAAATTTGAAGGAAAAAGACGCAATTGCGAGCGTGAAATCCCAACGAAACACACAAACGAAGTTTTGTATGGACAAAATCATCGAAAAAGTATTCCCCATGAGGAACAATATTACTCGGGTTTACCTTGTCCCCCATGTACCCCTGGTAAGTTCTGATGAAGTTTCTTTCAATTTTTGAGATTTACATCCATACATGAAAAGAATGAAATTGGGACACAATAAGACAACTGAATGCCAGTTATCTTAGAAATCGATAACTTTGAAATAGTAGTGGGTACCAGAATTATTATGAATAACATACTTTGTGGCGGGTCTAACATATTATTATGCTACAAAACAAACAATCACCACAAACTACAACTAACCATCATCAACCACGAAGTGGAAACAAAATTTCTCCGAATTTTATCTATACAAATGTATGAATTCCTACAGGTATGGAAGATATATCACCGTATGCTACATTTCAAATCTCCGACCCGAAGAAATTTAGTGAAGAAAGTTTTAGTCAGGAGATAGTGGTTGCAAAGTTTCATCCTGTGATGCATGGTGTCCCAAGAGGCTCCCGTGACAAATGGATGGATCCACGACAAGTTCAAGATTCCGAGGATTCTGAAAGTGAGAGCAACCAAAGGTACTCCATGATCCCTCCACAAAGACCACGAGTGAATAACACCTATCAAATCAGTCAGCCCCAAGCTTACCATTTTCGGCAACAGCTTAACCAACAACAGCCATTTCTGGAGGACGACCAACAACAGCAATTCCATCCAGCTTCAACATTTGTAGGCTCTCAGCACAACACTATCATACACCAGCAACAACAACATTCTCCCCGGGTATCAGTAGAATCGGGAGAAGATGGTTGTTCTTCATCATCTGATCTTTCGACATCCGTTCCAACCGTGGCTGAACGCAGGCATACTCATAAAAAGGACAGGTAATCATCGTTTTGCAATTGTAGCTGTGTAAGTGTTAGCTGATAATATTGCAGTATCAAGCTCATACCAACACAGTTATTAGTCATGTAATTTTGGGGCAAAGTGAAAATCGTGTTTTGTGGCTGTTGCGAGTGCATTTCCAAAGATGTGTGTGTGTATTCATCTCTGATGATGTTATTATGTTGAAGGCGCACTGGGAAGAAGAATTCTAAGGACTACGGGAGGGCTCAAGGGGCTCAAGAAGTCAGCAATCATACAAAAAATCCTGGCTCATCCAGCAACGCCCGTCATGGTAAACGCAAGTCTGCCAACTCGGATTACTCGATAGCTGTATGATGAACGGAGAACTTTAATTCTTAAGATTGTTTTATATGATATGACTGTGATTTCTGAATCCAAATAAGTTTAAATGTTGTAGGGAGAAAAAAGTGATGATAAATATAAAATATATCTACAGTATTTGTATGCATTGAATATTTTTTACATCTTGCATTGTAACG